>JAMKCH010005135.1:0-89398 GCA_023653785.1 Ophioderma brevispina
TAACAACACGATGATCGAAAGTGCCTAAGCATTTCATATTTTGGAATCAGTATCATTACATATTTATTTTAAATCTGTTTACAAAGAAATTTGGGTTCATCCAAAATATGAGACTTAAAAGTCTTGATGAAATCTCCCAGTCGATTGCAGAAGATGGCGTCATCGGAATTCCCTTACTTTTTTCGCGCATTGCAATTCAAGCGAGAGCAAATCGGTGGAGTAAGAAATCGATGGTGAGTAGCATTGTTGCGGCTGAATCGGAATCGGATGGGTGCCAGACGAAAACCTTGAGCATATTCGAAGAACCGCTAAATTCAAAATGGCCACCAAAAACTAAAAACTCATCTGTTAATTATTAAAAAGTTTTACTTTTTTCCTCTCAGATCCAAATTGATACCCAAAGTGGATGGGATCTTACATGTATCGATACTCTGATTACCTAATGATATGCACATTGATTTGATTGCCTTACATTGGTTACCCAACCGTATAGTACTTGGTTAGACAAAGCTCAATTTATGGCCATCTTAGAGTATCGTAATCATCTAGTTGCTATAATGAAGGAATTTATAATCACATTTAAAAAAAATATTTCCTATGTTTTTATTATTTCTTGACTGTTAAAACACCAGGATAGATACCAAATTACCAACCTGCATTCAAAACTAGATCACGATCAGACACCTTATTGTATTGGGGGCCATGTTGATTCCATTGATACGTGGTATACAGAATCATATTCATTTGTCCCAATGAATGTTTTTTATAAACGAAGCAGGCTGAAAAATTAAAAACCACTTTTTTTGGTTTTTTAGAAAAAAATAAAAAGTTTTATTTTTTCTTAGTAACGAAATGCTCAGGTTCTTGCCTGGCATCCATCGTATCCAGAATCAGCTAACACTGATCTAGAAACCATTGAAAAACAATATAGTTGATTATAGTTACAATGAATCTGTAGCCTGGACTAGTATCATAACTGTATGGAGGGAAGCCAAGACAAGACGCCCCTAAGGTGCGGCCACCTTTGAGTTTTTAATTTATTGATAACAGTGGCGAACAGGTAGGACCCAATCTTGTTAAGGCAGTACCTTTCAGGGGGGTGTTAACCCCTTACCAACTTCAAATCCGCTGTAACAACATTCTGAAAAATGAATGGCATGTTGTCATACATCATATTGTTACATATGATCTCTAGATTTTGGAACATATGTTTATTTCACTCAGGTTCCCATGGTACCCGAGAAAAGGCTTGATTGACCAAACACGGGAACAAATAGAAATACTTAAGCACAAAACTCGCACTTGACTTTGCGACAATGCTTACAAAACCATGAAGCCGGATTTTTTATACTGTTGTCATGGTAACCGTGAATCGATCAATCATAGGTAATTATCATAATTCAAATGTGGACAATCAATAAAAATCAGGCTTCAGGTTTTCTAGATCACAGCATGTACCAATACAAACGCAGGATTTGAAAGCGATTTTTTTTCTGATTGAAGAACAATAATGGCAACTATTTGGTCCCTATTTTGATAAGGTTTTTATTGTCCGTATCTCATATGTTGACCAGATGTTTTTTAGTTGGGTGTATTTTGATTTTTGGTTGGAAAGTTATGACAGATTTTGTAACGCCGCTCTGATCGGGTTGGGCCGATTCATGACCTAAGCTTATCGGCCATGCTTTGATAACTAATGTCAACCTTGTGTTTATTAGATTACGATTGTTTTTCAACGGTTTTTTCTAGACCAGTTATTTTTATGCTGATTCTGAATCCTATGGGCGCCAGCAAGAAACCTTGAGCATTTTCGTTGAAACGCAAAATCACAATGGCAACCAAAACACAAAAGTTTTCAGCCCATGTCTCGTAAAACATGCATTGGTACCATTCAAATTATTCTGTAACAACGTAATCAATGAATTCACATGGCCCCCCAACAATAAGGTGTCTGTATCGTACAGAGTACAGGGCGCCGCTTAAGCGCCGGCAACACTGTAGGTCTTATATTCATGACTTCGTTACTCACAGGGCGCCCTGTTGATCTCTGAGAATGACGGTAGAGGGTATCAGGCTTTGTGCGGGCGCCCTACAGATGCAGTATGTTGCCCCCCGACTGGAACAAAATGAAAAAAATAACGGGTCAGAGCGGCGAAGTGCAGCGAACCGGAAAAAATGTCGCCCCCTCTATTCTGGATCCGCCCCTGGTGGTTTTCTAGACCAGTTTTTTCCTGCTGAATCTGAATCCGATGATGCCAACAGAAAACCTTGAGTATTTTTGAAAAACGCAAAAATTCAAAATGGCCACGGAACCCTAAATGCTCTATGTTATATACCCTCGCCCTCTAAATGCTCCCCGAAACCGTTGAAAAACTATATATATATATATCCGTCTGAGATCCGTACCCAGTGATCGTAAAGTGAGGGTATACCGTGTAACTCATATTAAAGTTTTGTGCCTTTCCAGAGGCTCACGTTGTAATTATTTTAGCGCTTCCTGTAAATGGGATTGAGCACTCTTATTCCAAAGATAGTCACCTGTAAAGAATACTGTTACTATGATGTTATATATATATATAGAATAATTATATATATATATATATATATATAATATATATAATATATATATATATGTGTGTTGTGTGACATATAACAAGGTCACATGATATGTAGCCTGGACTATACTCTTCAAAAAAAAAAAAAATGAGGATTTGAGTATATACATTTACAATCATGGAGTGGAGACACCCATGTTAAACTAGATTTGTTATTTTTTTAGGTTGCTGAGCTCCTATGGAACGTTTATTTTTTGGTCAATTTAGACTCATTTTTATGTATTTGGGGGTCCTACCATGCCTATCTCCTTACGAGTCCGAGCACTAACTTTCAAACGGACATGAGAATACTGCGCTCATTGTAACACATGTGGTTGGCCAGAACTGGGCTCATGCCAAACACAATGTTGATGTTGCCCCCTTTCTCGATTGCCTCGGTACACTACTGTACACGCGTGTCTATAGTGTGTATACGTATTGTCGTGACTGTGCATCTTTAAGCATCTACTTGCGAGTAAGAACATAAATGCATCCTCAATGGAAGAAATTAATGTTCTTTTTTTTTTTATCAATTACCAAGCTTTGCAACATGCTGTTGGATACGCCTGATGAACTATGGAGTCCCACGAACCATTCGACTTACTACTGGAATCGATTTGACGGACTTCTCTCATTATTGGAGAAAATCACAACTCGCCTGTGCATAACATTCCCATTACAGCGAATTCCACACACTGTAGGCGCTTATAAAAATAGCAGGTATGTTCCAAGTAAAACTACTGTAGGTCTTATGCTGTCTTTAATGGTGACTTTTTATTCACGTCACTACACTAAAGGTTTTCGCCCATTCCATTCATTCTGAGATGTGCCATGCTTTATCCAGGAAATACCCTCTCGTGCTAGCGCCTTTTGTTGTTATCTATTGTGTTCCGGGCGTTATCTATACGAATCGGGTCCGAGAGGCTACTGGGGTGTTTTTTTTTGATAACAATTCTAGAGCTTGTTATTTTAATAACATGCCACTCGGAAGCTGGTTCACAATGTAACTTCGCGTTCACGGTGATGTCCTGACCATTAATACACGCGGCGCGATCTGTTATATACTGATGGCCCACTTAAGATCAAATTCCTATGGTGTCAAACTATGCACGTATGTATGTAGAAATATAGAGCGGTATGCTACCTGAATGAACTTTACAAATGGATTGCTCCTTACATTAAACTTTTCTCATAAATTAGACATGACACATTATTATTTTTACAGCAGCAGATATATGATTAATTCAGATACTCAGATTTGATTTTCATACTGTCATTTTTAAAATTTGTATGCAGAACGGCAAATTCCTTAAAGGAAATATGTCATATTCTGAATATTTGGAAAATTTGGTATGGATGGAAAGCTTAATACATAGATGACATATAAATCAAATAAGTTGAAAACTGGCCACATTTGTTGAGTAATTTGGCCGCTTTTAATTTTTTCCGCCCAATAGCTTACTCTAAAACGATTCCGACAATCCACATCGCAGCCCCTGTGACGTCAAAGGCTTGACTCAGCATATCGCCGTGTTGCCACTTTCCTATTTCGAGTGAACTGCAGGGGTAGACATGCCATCCTAACAGCAGCAGCCTGAATTCAAATCGGCATCACATCAGGCGCTACTCGAGTGCTAGTCCTTTCACAGAGCTTAACGGTAGGAGGGCGCTATTACGCGTATTATCGGACGGTTACACTCATACTTGCCTAAAGTCTAGGCCTGGTCAGCGAATATTAATCTAAATGACCGGTTATTGGAAATTACACTATTTTGCAGCGGGGTTAATCCACTAACCCCGACGGATTTTGAAGTCAATAATGATTTATCATGATTTACTAAGATTTATTGAAGGTTTAAGAGGAGATTAACCGAGATTTTGTAATGAAACGAGACCCAGGCTACCATAGTATGCACGTAGCAGTTTCCCCAAATTACCGTTTGGAAATCCCCAAAGCCCAAATGGACAGGTCGTGTCCCTACCCCCCCCCCCGTGACTGGCGCTCGATGTGTTTTTAATTCAAATAATAATTAAACAACAACGAAATGAACAAAATATTCATTTTTTTCTGTACTTATTTTCAAATTTTATTATTACGTTCATTAAATCCCCCATCAAGTATTACGTGTCAGCAATAACAATTCGAGTCAACACTGTTTTGGTCATCACTTTGACGTCCAGAGGAGAGCAAATTGGGCGCTTTGATCACTGAAGCATGGCGAAAAATCCGCCCGCCGTTTTTCTTTTCGTATGTCAAAAGCAAACTTCAAAATGCCTCTATTTTGTTAATTTTACATCAAATTGTATTATTTTTTTCTGGAATTCGTGCTGTATGTACATATATTTTATGAATGTAAGTCCAACTGGGAGCTTGACAAAATATTGGAATTCCTTTAAGGGTAATTGCACGAATACAAAAATGAAAACAAACAACAACACCTACCCCTGAACATTTTATGGTGATCTGACGCAAACACTGGTTTAATTATGGAAGGTGTCCTCACCCCCCCCCCCCCCCAAAAAAAGGTACTAAGTCAGTTTAACCTTTGAGATCAAAATTGCAGAAGCTCCCATCCACCGCCGTCATTTCCTTTGAACAAATGCTGTTTCCACAATGTCGACATCACCCAATACACATAAAGATATTTAAAATATACTATACAGCGACCCGGTCCATCAGTTCAAGATTGGTTGATTTTGATTTCTTCATATCTTCAACCCTATTCAATTTGCACTCAAATTGATAACATACATGTACTAAATCTAGGGCCACTGATAACCCAGTTTATTTCTGCCCGAATAATCAATTATACATGTTTATGGATGAAGAGGGTTAATAGTCCTTATTCTGTATAGGCTTGGTTGATTTCTTTCATTCAAATCCTACTCCAAGGATAAACCAAAACACTCGTCATTCTTTGCTTCGGTATTTAGTAAAGCACTGATCAATCAACCATTAGCCAGTTAGCTTTAACACTCTAGTTACTGGAAGGTTAATGGCCAGAGCAATCAATACAACCCATTTGGTTTGGTTAACGCTCGTCAATAGATGGTGACAAGGACAATTTTTTTTTAAATATGTTAAATTTAAATTGCGACAAATTATTTCGTTATCAATCCAATTTTAGCATGTTTTAACCAAAAAAAAAATTATTTTAAAATGTTATTTATATATCATACTCTAAGTGTATAATATATAATCAATTCGCTATGATGGCGTTCGTGAAAATAACAGGCTTGAGCGCTTGATGACTTGGTTAACTTAGCTCTCGCGGCCTAAGTCATCAAGCGCTCAAGCCTGTTATTTTAACGAACGCCATCTAGCTCATTGATTATCTATATCCTAACTTAAACAAATGACGACGGACATAATAATCCAGTTATTGTCACAGTTACGTTGCACAGAATCTAAGCTTTCAAATGTTAACATTTGCATGTCTATAGCGAATTTAATTACAAAGATTTAGCCCTTTAAAATGACAAATTCTATTGTTTTTGAACATCTTTTTGCCAATATCTCCATTTTGTTATACCTTCTTCTTCTTATCGTGTCCAAACACTGTGGTTCTCAAATATGATCCAGCCAGAGATGGGTACAACGTCTGGCTGCTTCACTGAATTCCGCAAGGTCCTTGTTTGTGCATTGTTGCTCCAGAAAAAAAAAAAAAAAAAAAAAACTTTTCTTTCGTGATTTTTTCCCAAACCGTATATTTTTGGAAATAATTAATAAAAACCGGACATCTAAGTTAATTGAACAGACAATAGTTACTGGAAGGTTAATGGCCAGAGCAATCAATACAACCCATTTGGTTTGGTTAACGCTCGTCAATAGATGGTGACAAGGACAAAGTGTTTTTAAATATTGTAACAGAATTTCCATGGTGCTCCCTTGCTACCTCTTTCTCCAGCATCGCGGTATAGGATCACAAAGTACCACAAAGGCTACCGACAAGTACGTAAACAACTTTTTTGCACGTGTGTACGCAGTCGACAGGTTGCGACAGGAAGTTTCGGCATTTGGGGAATTCCCGTATTCTGCGCAGCTGATTGGTCAATTGGGTCATGTGGACAATTTTAGGGTTACAGCATGTGAAACTTTTGGTGCGGCCTTCAGACGAGGACGAGGACTTGACACGGACGTTATATGAGTGAAGGGGCAGAATTAAATTCAACATGGATAATACTGGGGGATGGAGGATGACGTTGAGACAATTTGGGAGAATAGCGACAAGGGACATGATCAAAACTATGACAAGACTGGTGCTGTGAACAGAGGAGTTGGCGTCTGGAGTTAGACCCTATGCCAACATCTGAGGAGAAGAGAGAAGACAAATGGGATTGTACGAGCAGAGAAGATGCATCTTCTCTGGTACGAGACAGACACTCAACGACGAATTATACTGCGACAACGACGACGAGATGATGGGGATTGTGACAGGACTGGGGAACTTATTCGACATACGGAGCGCTGATTTCGCCGGTAAAATACTTGCCAGTTTCGCATTTTGAGTAAGCTTACCCTCGTGATGGACTGGGGGTTTATTTTGGGATATGGTAGCTGGCCAGCTTGGGAATTTTATTTTAATCTTCAAATTGGGAAGCGAGAAATGTCTACGACAACAAGCAACAGTCAAGACAGCAGCGACAAGACATGGGCATTGGACAAACGTGTAACATAATTGTGATTTTTTCTATGTGAGTAAATGTAAGCGCATGGTCATTGTGTGTTGCTTGCTGTACAGAGTGTGGGGGACTAGGACTTTAAATTGTTTAGAGGGGGACTTGAATTTTAATCGTGAGGTGGTTGTGTAAATTATCCAAATTTGGGTTGGAATTTCAAGTTACAGGGATGGAGTAGATAAATTAATGAGGTTGGGTTAGGCGAGTTATAGTGCGAGGTTGAGTTACAATGTAAACAGTGAGTTATAGTTGAGACTGGGGAGGGAGCATAAATTTAAGGGAGTCCAGAAACTTGGTGATAAAACAGAGTGAGGGTCAGAGTTCAAATTGCCGGTCTTGATGTTTTGGGGTTAAAGATGTTTGATAGGAAACTAACAGCAGGCAGCACAAGCTATTGTCAATATTATGCAATGTGTAGAATATTGTGGAAAGTTTCATTTGAGTTTGGTGCACAAATTGTAGTTTTGTATGTCAAAAATGTGTTTCAGAATATGGTTCACTTTCAAAATTGTGGTAAAAACAGTGCTGTAATTCTGAGATCTTAATGCCAAGTTTGTTTTGGTGCAGAAGTGTCATTTGCACATGTGCAAAAATTGTCATTCATAAATTTAAACCTAGTAGAATACTGTACCAGTAAGATGATGTAGTATTAGGTCGAAGAGGCATGGAAATAATGTTAACATTTAGGATGTTTCTTGCTATCGTTAAAGGGGGGGATATTGACTTGTGTGAGTTAGATAGTTGCTTCTTTAAATTTAGATGAGTAGAGGTTCAGGAGTATAGGATTACATATACTGTTGTGCCAAATTAATAAAATTTAATAATGGGAAAGTTCTTGTGATCGATAGCCAGCAACATTCATGAGGTACACCTGTATTTTTATTATTAGAAGTACATGTAATTAGGAGTAAGAAATCATGATTTTGCAACTTGAGGCAGGATGTTGTGTTTCCAAGGCTTTTATGTAAACAAATGCCATTTTGCTCATGTCAAAAATGAATGAGTGCAAAAATTGAGTGATTGGTATTAGGTGTTCACTTGCAGTAGTAGAGCTAAAAAAATCTATTTTCTTGATTTGTTGAGCACATGTATGGTCGGCCAGCTGTATCAAAATGCAGAGTTGTACATGTGTGTAAAGTAACCTGAGTGTGTTGAGATAGTGTGTGCTTGGGGTAGTGTGAGGTTCATCTAGTTGGGTTAGGTTCAGAAATAGTTGAGGGTGGAATACATGATTAATTTTAGGGCAGAGTAAGTTTTTTCCTATTTCAGAGATTGTCGTCTGACCGTTGGCTTGCAACTGTCAGCATGCTTGTAGGGAATAGATTTATGCTGCTCATTTTGGGGATGGGTAGGTGTATGGGTGGAGCAGAGTTTTTGGAGGGGACCGAATGGACCGAATATAGGCTTGAGTAGGGGTAGTTGAAGTGCGAGTTTGTCTTTTGGTGAAAGTGAAGTGTGAGCTGTGAGTTGATGGAATATGAGATGAATGTAAGCGAGTTCAAATAATTGAGTTTTAAATTGTAATTATTATAAAGTGCATTGACCCTATGCATGTGTTACATGGTGTGCCAGAATAGAATTGTGGTAGTGCTAACGGGTGGCAGTATTGGACAATTATGGTGTTAAACTCAAGGTGTAGACGAATATATACATGTTCGTTTTTATAGGTCCAGATGGTGAGATTGGAGATGCAAATGCACGAATAATTATTGAGGTAATTGTAAGAAATTTTGAGCCTTTGCCAGAGCTGGTGATGGGTGAGACCCAAACACAAAAAAAAAAAAAAAAAAAAGTAAAGTAACCTGAGTGTGTTGAGATAGTGTGTGCTTGGGGTAGTGTGAGGTTCATCTAGTTGGGTTAGGTTCAGAAATAGTTGAGGGTGGAATACATGATTAATTTTAGGGCAGAGTAAGTTGTTTCCTATTGCAGAGATTGTCGTCTGACCGTTCCTCCTGCCTGAGTTGGCTTGCAACTGTCAGCATGCTTGTAGGGAATAGATTTATGCTGCTCATTTTGGGGATGGGTAGGTGTATGGGTGGAGCAGAGTTTTTGGAGGGGTAGAATAGGCTAGTTATATTGATGGACCGAATATAGGCTAGAGTAGGGGTAGTTGAAGTGCGAGTTTGTCTTTTGGTGAAAGTGAAGTGTGAGCTGTGAGTTGATGGAATATGAGATGAATGTAAGCGAGTTCAAATAATTGAGTTTTAAATTGAGTTAAATTGTAAATGTCGGCATCTGAGACAACTTAGTGTTTACGGTATACTCGGTGTTGATAAATGTATGATTTTGATTACAATTTAGATTTTTGTAATTATTATAAAGTGCATTGACCCTATGCATGTGTTACATGGTGTGCCAGAATAGAATTGCGGTAGTGCTAACGGGTGGCAGTATTGGACAATTATGGTGTTAAACTCAAGGTGTAGACGAATATATACATGTTCGTTTTTATAGGTCCAGATGGTGAGATTGGAGATGCAAATGCACGAATAATTATTGAGGTAATTGTAAGAAATTTTGAGCCTTTGCCAGAGCTGGTGATGGGTGAGACCCAAACACCCAGGGTGCGTAATCGGTTTAGGAATTGCAAATAATTAGGTCGGGTGTAGTCAGAGGTTAGAAAGTTGAGCAAACGAGCTGTGCTAATTGTTGGGTTGGTTTGTGCTTTTAATTGCGAACAATACAGGTGTAAGGTCATGTGTACAGTTGAGTGGATTGATTTACATATTCATTGCAACAAGTGAATTTGATTGTGTACATGTCATTTATAGTGGGTATGATGAGCCAACTGTATCAAAATAATGAGTATGATATTCAGAGTTAACTTTGCATGTTAAATGTATCACGTAATGTTTTGTAGTCAAATAGGCCTTTAAAGGATAGGTGGCCATTTGGTGTAAAATGTAGTGTTGTGTGGTGTACAAAAATTAATAGTTCAATGTTTGCCTTTCAAGTGGGAGTCTAGCACAGTGGTGTCGATGTGTGCTGATGATCTGTTGCCTGCTAAACAGTCCCTCAAATAACCATCTCTTAGCATGCAGCATGATTTGGCACTCCTTAAAAGGTTGTGTGCGCTATGGATTCTTATGAGGGCAATAAGTAATTTTGGTGGTGTTTGGTATTTGAAATCTTAGAAGTCTGTTGTTGCTCGACCACCACATAACATCAATAGCTCCTCAACAGGGTTCTGAAAGTAAATACCTCATCACTCAAAATGTGGTATCATTTCTGTTGTTTAGGGGTACTTGAGTAAATTGATGGAGCACAAAACAAATAGTTCGTGTAAGGCTCTTGGTTCCTGACAATTGTGTAACATTCAATCTAAGTGTGCTTGTGATGTCATGAAATTTAATTTCCTTGTAATAGTGAAATAAGACTAATTGCAAAACTTGCAAGAACTTTCACATATTGTGTGTAATTTGTCACCTTGTACTTTTATAATGTTTGGGCTCCCATGAACATGGTAGTGAAAATGTAAGGCAAGATTGAGTGTGTACAATAAGTATAGTTGGCCAAATGCTGTATTAATATAATAAGGACGTAACAAGACATAGTGTGCCATTTGAGTCATAAATGCAAGACTTTGTAAATTTTTATCATGACATGTGTTTTGAAAAGGTGTAGCCTCAAGGTAATAAATCATTTTTAAATCAAGTATGATGTGCATTGTGGTGATTGAATTTCAGGTCGCAACGGTGATTTCTTAATCGCCAACTTACCCGCGCATTCTCCCGACCGCAGCGCGAGCACGTCAAAACAGCGCCCTCGTTCGCGCACTATATAATATTTTTAAAAGGCCGTCCCGCTCACAATATGTTAAATTTAAATTGCGACAAATTATTTCGTTATCAATCCAATTTTAGCATGTTTTAACCAAAAAAAAAAAAGTTTTAAAATGTTATTTATATATTATACTCTAAGTGTATAATATATAATCAAATCGCTATGATGGCGTTCGTGAAAATAACAGGCTTTCGCGCTTGATGACTTGGTTAACTTAGCTCTCGCGGCCTAAATTCCGCTCGAGGTAATTAACCATGTCATCAAGCGCTCAAGCCTGTTATTCTAACGAACGCCATCTAGCTCATTGATTATCTATATCAAATCGCTATAAGTTTATGTGCGTGGATTGAGGCCTAATGTTTTGCTGACCGTCACCTGCTATTGAGTTTTCGAAGATTGATGCATTCGTAAAGGGGCATGGCCATTCGCTAACGTGCTGTGTTCATGGGCAAGACACTTTATCTCACTTGTTCTCACTTCAAAAAGGTGTAAATGGGGAGCTGTTAGGGTTTGTCATACTGTGCGCCGTTATAATTGGCTGCCGAATTTTCAATATGTGAAAATGTGATGTATCCTAGTGGCAGCGGAATAAATGTAAAGCGCTTTGAGACCTAATTGTGTAAGGCGCTATATAAATTCCTACATAGTTGGGTTGGAAGTTATAAACGAAAATGTACCCTCTTTTGGTGACCGCAATATTAATTTTACCAAAGTCAAGTGTGATGGGGCTCACCAAAACACGTTATAGCTCTCAATCAATCCGGATTGAAATTTCGGCTGCGACGTTACAGATGGGGTTTTGGGGTGACACGCTGGTTCTATCAAGATTGAAAAAACTCGTATAACTAAATTCGGGCCTATCCTTTAAAATCCGTCTTGGATGTGTGAACCCGTAAGGCCATCGAGGTACACTGAACATGCAGTTTCGCATGCGTCCGTATGACTAAAGGTGGGTTGATACTTCATCGGCAGACGTCTGCAGACGCTAGCGATGTCTGCCTATGAAGTATGAACCCACCATAGAGAGCATGACCTATTCATCGTTGTCCCTTAAAGTCACTATCAGTGATTCACTCAAAAAAGTCAAATATTTGAAATTTGGCAGGAATAGCTTAAAATGAGGGATAGGATTGTAGAATTCCCAAAGTTTATATTTTGGCAACTGAACCATTTACAGAAAAGGAGAAACAGCATGTTCAAAGAATATGAATCTCATTCACTTATGTGTCCTTACGGACATAATGACTAAAATTTCGATTCTGTCCTTATTAGGTTTTCTTTCCAGACATTGCACTGTAGGGTATGCTAGGTAGCTACAAGAAAAAAAAAATACTTGTTACAGACATGCAGAATCTGATTTCTGATTATGTTTGTCTTTATTAGTTGCTTTCGCCTCTAACTTGCAGGGTATGCAGGCATAGCTAACTTGTTACAGACATGCAAAATCTGATTTCTTATTATTTTGTCTTTATTAGGATTGCTTTCAGCCTTATAACTGGCAGGGTATGTTAGGATCGCTATCTTGTTACAGACATGCCAGAAGCTGATTTCTGATTATCTGTCCGTATTAGTTTACTTTCATGCCGTATCCTTGCAGGGTATGCTAGGCAGCTATCTTGTTACAGACATCAAGAAGCTGTTCTGATTATTTTGTGCATTATTAGTGTTACTTTCATGCTTGATACCCTTGCATGGTATGCTAGGATATCTATACTTGGTGGTCCGTATAGCACCAGTATGACAAAATATCGAGTTCTGTTCTTATATTAGTTTGCTTTCAGCTTTATAACTGCATGGTATCTAGGGATAGCTATCTTGTTACGACATGCAAGAAGCTGATTTTGTCTTATGAGTTTGCTTTCAGCCTTATAACTTCCAGGGTATGCTAGGATAGCTATCTTGTTTACAGACATGCAAGAATCTGATTTTGTCTTTATTAGGTTACTTTCAGCCCTATCACTTGTCAGGGTTATGCTAGGATAGCTATACTTGTTACAGACATTCAAGAATCGGATTTCTGATTCTTTTGCCTTATTAGTTTACTTTCAGCCGTATAACTTGCATGGTATGCTAGGATGCTATACTTGTTACAGACATGCAAGAATCTTGATTTTGTCTTTATTATTTTTGCTTTCAGCCTTAGAACTTGCAGGGTATGCTAGGGAAATAGCTATACGTGGTACAAACATGCAAGAATCTGATTTTTGTCCTTTATGAGTTTGCTTCAGCCTTATAACGTGCAGGGTCTGCTAGGATAGCTTATACTTGTTACAGACAGCAAGAATCTGATTTTGTGTTTACTTAGTTTACTTTCAGCCTTATAACTTGCATGGTAAGTTAGGATAGCTATACTTGTTACAGACATGCAAGATCTGATGTTGTCTTTATTAGGTTGCCTTTGTCAGCCTTATAACTTGTAGGGTATGCAGGAATAGCTATCTTGTTCCAGACATGCAAGAATCTGAATTTTTTGTCTTTTTAGTTTGCTTTCAGCCTTATAACTTTCAGGGTATGCTAGGATAGCTATCCTTGTTTACAGACATGCAAGAATCTGATTTCTGGCTTATTTTGTCCTTATTAGTTTTTACTTTCAGCCTTAATCACTTGTATGGTTGTATCTAGCTAATACTTTGTTTACCGACATGCAAGAATCTGATTTTGTCTTATTAGTTTGCTTTCATCCTTATAACTTGCAGGGTATGCTAGGCTAGCTATACTGGTTACAGACTGCAATATCTGATTTTGTCTTTAATTAGGTTTCTTTTCATCTTATACTATGCCTGGTATCTTAGGATAGCTATAACTTGTTTACAGACAATGCAAGAATCTGATTTTGTCTTTAGTAGGTTGCTTTCAGCCTTAACTGCCGGGTATGCTAGGATAGCGATACTTGTTACAGACATGCACGGTCTATTTCTGATTATTTTTCTTTGAATTAGTTTGCTTTCACCTTATAACTGGCATGGTATGCTAGGATAGCTATCCTTGTTACATGCAAGACATGCAAGTAACTGATTTTGTCTTTATTAGTTTTGCTTTGACAGCCTTATAACATTGCAGGTCTGCTAGGATGCTATACTTGTTCATAGCAGACTCAAGAATGCTGATTTGTCTTTATTAGTAGTTTGGCTTTCTAGCCTATAACTTGGGGCATGGTATGCTAGGGATAGGCTATATCTTGTTTACAGGACCTGCAAGAATCGTGATTTTGGTCTTTATTAGTGCTTTTCAGCGCTATAACTTGTCTAGGGCTGCTAGGATAAGCATACTTTTACAGACTATGTATATCTGATTTTGTCCTCTTATTAGTTTGGCTTTCAGCGCTATATAACTTGCAGGTATGCTAGGATAAGGTCTATACTTTGTTACGACATGCAAGAAGCTGATTTCTGATTATTTTGTCTTTATTAGGTTCACTTCAGTCTTATAACATTGGCAGGGTATGCTAGGCATCGGCTATACTTGTTAGTCCGACAAAAATGCAAGAATCTGCTTTTGTCTTTCTTGGTTGCTTTCAGCCTTATAACTGTCATGTATGTTAGGATAGGCTATACTTGTTAGTCAGACAGTGCAATAAAGCTGATTTTGGTCTTTCATTAGTTTGCGTTCAGCCTTAATAACTTGGGCGATGGTATGCTATGATTGAGCTATACCTGTTTGTTACAGACATGCAAGAATCTGATTTCTGATTATTTGGTCTTTATTAGTACTTTCAGCAATCTATAACTTGCATGGTATGCTAGGATAGCTATGCTTGTTTCAGACATCAAGAATCTTATTTTGTCTTTCTTTGTTGTCTTTCATGCCTTATAACTGCAAGGGTCTGCTAGGATAGCTAAGCTTGTTACAGACTATGCAAGAATCTGATTTTGTCTTTATTAGTTTGCTTTCAGTTCAGCCTATATAACTTGCATGTGGTAATGCTAGGATAGCATATACTGTTAGCAGATCATGCAAGAATCTTATTTTTGTCTTGTCTTCTTCTTTGTTGCTTCAGCCTTATTCACTTGCAGGGTATGCTAGGATAGCTATAACTGTTATCAGACATGCAAGAATCTTCGATTTTGGGGTCTATATATAGGAATGAGTTACCTTGCACGCTTTATAACTTGTCAGGTATGTACGATAGTATACTTGTTACAGAAAGACATGCAAGAAGCTGATTCTGATTATATTTGTGCTTTTATTAGTTTGCTTTCAGCTTATAACTTGCTGGTATGCCTCGGATAAGCTATAACATTTTACAGACATGGCAAGATCTGATTTTGTCTTTATAGTGCTTCAGCTATCAACTTGCAGGGTATGGCAGGATAGCTTACTATGTTATCCGACAATGGCAAAGAAATCTGATTTGGTCTTTATTAGTTTGGCTTTCAGCCCTTATCACTTGTAGGGTAGATGTTAGGATAGGCTATACTTGTTACAGCACATGCAGAGATCTGATTGTCTTTATATTAGTTTACTTTCATGCCTTATAAGCTGTAGTATGGCTAGGATAGCTATACTTGTTAACAGACATGCAAGAATCCTGATTTTGTTCTTTATTAGTTTTCTTTCAGCCTATAACTTGTCGGGTATGCTAGATAGCTATACTTGTTACAGACATGCAGAATCTGGATTTTGTCTATATTAGTTTGCTTCATGGCCTTATAACTTGCATGGTATGCTAGTGATAAAGCATATACTTGTTACAGACATGTGGGCTATAGAATCTGATGTTGTCTTTATTAGTTTGGTCTTTTCCGCTCATATTACTTGGCAGGGTATGGCTATGATAGCTACTACTTGTTACAGACATGCAAGAATCTGATTTTGTTCCTTTCATAGTTTACTTCAGCTATATAACTTGCTCATGTATGCTAGTTATAGCTCTACTTGTTCCTAAGAGCTGTCAAAAAACCGAGTTTTCCCATGATTTTTTTTTTTTGTTTTTTTTTCGATTTATGCATTTATGCATTAAACCTGATAGTGCCTTTAATAAGATAAACAATTTTACGGATCAACATTCCTATAAAAAATTATAAAACTTCATGGAAAGACGCATATACATTTTTTTTATCGAACCAAGTTTTTATCGATAAAGAAGTTTCCCCGTCCTCTTACAAGAATGTTTTGTAATACTATGGGGGTGTTACATACACATGATAACAATTTAGTGTGTCCAATGATGACCTTTCCTGTAGTATTAAAGTATATAGTAAGTTTTACTCATTTCGCAAACAACATTCATCATCTACACTGTTGTTTTAACGTTTTGTGAGTCCCAGCTCAGGCTGCAGTCAAACGACTTATTTTACTGAATTTTTAAGCAGTGTAGCAGTGTACGTATTTAGTTAAATTAAAATAATGTTTGCAGGCTACCGAATCAAGTATCACCTGCATTTGCATACCACTGCACTGCAACTGTTTGTTTGTTTATTTGTTTTAACCACCGTTTCTTCAATTATGATTGACGCTAGTGACCAGACGGAGATGACGTCAGATGTCGATGGGCCAATATAATGAAAGAAAAAAACGATTGTGATGAAGTTTGCGGAGAATATATTCGTCCCCCCTCCAATTCCGCTTTCAGAGTAATTAACTGCCTTGTAATATTCATGTTAAAGTTGTTTATCTTACGATATCAGATTGGCATGATATACTCCTATCATAGATGTTAAGACGAGTGAGCCTTATGCATGTAGCATTGAAATGTCGGTACAAGCAGCCTTCTATGTTTAAAACTACCTTATTGTAATTACTGTAAATATTGGACTCCATTCCCGTCTAAGGGGTTCCATAAGGGTTGTTTTTAGTGTATCTTTGGTTGCCTATTTTAAAGGCACTATCATTGATCCACCCAAGAGTCAAAATATTCGAATTTACTGGAGTAATTTCAAAGTGAGGATAAGTCGGTAGAATTCGCATACGGTATGGTTTTTTTTTTTTTCAAATGAAAAATGACAAAAAAGAAAACAGAAGTGTTCAAAGATATGAGTCTCCATTCAATTACGTGTTGTACATGGTGACCCAATAAAAACCTTACCCAAAATGAAAGTGATATTTTCCACTTTTTTTAATTTAATATGTGTGGATTTTATTTTTCTCATAAAGAATGGGTAATTGAGCATCTTGCATGAAAAAATATTCATTTTGGTTTAGTGGTTCTCAAGATATGGTCCACTGAACAATAAGTCAGCAATTCAGACTTGTCCACGGAGCATCATTTTTCTTAGGCATGGAAAGCCCATGCCCAAATCGAGCAGATCGTGTCCTACCCCCCCCCCCCCCGCCCTGACACAATACAGAAAACTGGTATTTAGCACAACTGCATGCTCTGATTTCAGATTTGAAAAGCCCGGTTGCCAAAACAATTTATGTGTACTTATTTCATCAAGCCCTTTAAGTAATTATACTAGGCTTCAAGAAGTTATTTAGGATTTGTGTCAAGGTTATGACATCACTGCACGGAGGTAGAGAAATGGACTATATCATAAGTTATTTCTGAATAGAATATTGTTTGCAAAAAGATGAACCTGAAACTGATAAATGTAACCCAGTATTTTTCTGCTTTTACTTACAGAGGGATTGTTCGATTTCCTTTGAACCAGTGGATCTTCTGCCCGGTTATTATGCAGTTACTGTAATGGTTGAAGATTTTATAAGCACGAGCTCCAGAAAAGCTCTCAGTAAGGTTCCTATTCAATTTCTGTTGGAGGTTTTCACAAGCGATCGCTCTTGCCAACGACCATTTTTTGTTTCTCCAACTCCACCAAATGGTCTTTGCTTTCCTGTATCCGCTGACCAGCCATTTCACATGAGGATTATGGCCCGTAACAGTGACACCACTCGGCCGTAAGTCAAGGCTTGATTTGAATTATGATTTGAATTGAGTTTTATTCCTGTCAGTAAACACGTAGTGTTGATGGTATGAGTTCATTTGGAGGAGATGTGTTGAGATCAAAACTAAAAAGCCGTATTAACACCTAAAATACTCCCCGGGGAAATACTCAACTTTGTTCAACAGAATAACCCATTGTGCATAATTTTTTGTATCGAATATTTAAAGGCTTCACATCAGATTCAATTTGAATAGATTATCGTAGAGTTTGAGATCAAATAACTGCATTTGCGTAATTATTATTAAACTGATAATGATAAAACATTAATATATTGGTGATTAAATACATTTCAAGACGATATAAGATAACACTCTGACTTAGTCATACACAAACTCCATGTTAGGTTATGATAAACTATCAATGTGTTGGGTTGCAACTTGCTTGTTACATTCCGAACTGCTGAACTTTATGAATGTAAAATATACGTTTTAAACGCATTTTGTCATTCATCCAGTTTGTGTGCTGTCACAAAACGATAATCGATTAGTTCTAATCCAATGCTGTCTAATTTGGACAATACGAGATGTTTGTTGAGCAAATATTCCGAATTTCGTCGTTTAAATGTGTTAAAATCCACGTTTATTAGCTGTTATTACTAATGGAAACATTCATATGTTAATATTTGTTACAGTGCCTGTCATTTTAAAACAGTAAAATGGTGGTTGGACTTAGATTCATATTGGTGGTTCTGCACGCAAAAAGTAGTAGAATTTGTAGTTCCTAACGCCTCAATTTGATAAATGGGTGCTGCAGGTTACTTGATTTCTGGGTCTTATCTACCTTTATGAATTTTCAGGGACATTATCTAATAGTCCTATTTTACTTTAGAACAAGACTTATGGCGCCTGGGACCAAATATTGCGGTTTTTTTGTTGGGGTGGGGGGGCACACTGTACATAATGCTTGTCCACATAATAATCACTGTGTGAAATAACTAAACTCAAATCGATGTCCTTCGTATAGAAAATCGCAACCTTCTAATAAAATTTCAGATCAGGAATTTTGTAAAACACAGTATTTTATCTTACGTTATATTATACATTACTTGCTTACTTCATGAAAACGAAAGAATTCAATTCATCTCAAACTTTGGAATTTAGCATTTTGGGTGACTATCTTTAGTTCTTGTTGGCTATTTTGAATTACTACACACTCACCAAAAAATATTTCGAAATCTCTGAGTCAGTCTTTCAGCAGATAGGCCTGCGAGTATCAGTGGAAGATACACAATATTACAATAGTGCATGAAACTTGTACCATAACAATACAATACAATAACTTTACTGAATAACTAAAAGAAGCACAGGCAAATACGATAAATTAGAAATGATAATCTAAAGGAACCGGGGAAACTATTATTATATCGGTAGTATGCAACACTACTACTGTAGA
The DNA here is from genome assembly GCA_023653785.1 of Ophioderma brevispina. Taxonomy (NCBI): domain Eukaryota; kingdom Metazoa; phylum Echinodermata; class Ophiuroidea; order Amphilepidida; family Ophiodermatidae; genus Ophioderma; species Ophioderma brevispina. The sequence goes on from JAMKCH010005135.1 coordinate 19,331, forward strand.
GACTTAACTAAAGTATAGTCATAAAGCACACAGTTTGGTCAAATTAACCCTTTGTTTCAGGGTTATTTTTTCTGGGACGCCCTGTAGATAGGAACTTTATTCCGGACTAAACGAAATGGAGTTTTATTTTCCTCAAGTGGACTTAAACATTTAAGCGACTAAGATGGCCGCTGGAAGGAGGTATGCTTTGTTAAGTGAACTTAATTGGCAAATTGTTGGGATAAGAATGTCAGTCATATTTTGAGAGCATTAAAAGAGAATCTATGACATTAATTGCGCACATACTCTTAACTCAAGATGGCGGCGATTATGCCCGCCCTAGGGACCTAAAACAAGAAAAAAACACCCCTGCCCATCTTTTTAGACATTATAAGAACCACAAGGAAAACTGTTGATGAAATGTTCCCAGGATTATCTCCCGTGCTTCTGAACGATTGCAGACCACTCAACATGAGTTGCTCCTGGAAAGGAAGATGAATTCGGCAGTAGTGGGAGTTCAAACAAAGATAGCGCTTGATGTGCTCGAAAGAAAGTTGGATATCCAGATTTAAATTTTCTTTCTTCTTTATCACCAACTCTCCAAACAAATCATGTTCTCTTGGCCCTATACCCACATGGTTAGTCAAGGCTCATGCTCATGCACTTGCTCCATGCTTAACGCATATTGTCAACACTTCCTTGCTTACTGGTAGATTTGCTTAATCTTTATGTCAAGCCATTGTCACACCTATTTTTAAGAAATCAACCCTAGATCATAACACATTAAAAAACTACCGCCCGGTGTCAAATATCCCTTTTTTATCCAAATTGATTGAAAGGGCTGTTTTCGGCGTTTAAATGATCATGATGTTTCAAACTCTTTAGAGCTTTCTTTTCAGTCAGCCTATAGGAGCAATCATAGTACGGAAACTGCCATTCTCCGTGTAAAAAATGACATCATGCGTGAAGTTGATAAAAACAAAGCAGTCCATCTTGTCCTTTTAGATCTGTTGGCTGCATTCGACCCGATAGACCACGACTTACTACTCACCAGGTTAGCCACATCTTATGGTCTCCGTGGTCGCGTGCTTGAATGGTTTAACCATTATCTCAAGGGTCGAAGATATTGCAGGGTTCCAATCAGATAAGGTAATTCTCTATTTTGGGGTTCCTCAGGGTTCAGTGGTGGGTCCTATCATATTCACATTTTACACCGAGTCCATTGCTGACATCATTGTGCGTCACCATGTACGTTATCATGTGTACGCAGATGATACACAACTCTACACATCATTTGATCCGACTATTCCTGGTGATTCAGATATTGCTCTAAACAGACTCTCTGCTTGTATCGCAGACATCAAACGATGGATGTTGGACAATAAACTAAAACTCAATGAGGAAAAAAAATGATTTTTTTGTTGCGGCACCACGTCGGTTCATTAGTTCTGCTTCTGATTTCACCCTTCATGTTGGCAACTTGCCAATTCAGCCCTCTCTATCAATCAAAAATCTTGGTATTGTTTGTGATCAAACAATGTCTATGTCCAATCATATCACTGCTGTTTGTAGATCTGTTAATGTTTACCTTCGTAATCTTATGGCTTTTCGTAAGTACTCGATAAGCCACGTTCCACTTGCAGTCCGCTCTCTTATAACCTCCCGCTGCCTCATGGTTATTCTGTCCTCTCATGGTAATCACTCGGGGAGAAAAATTAGACTGCTTCAGAAAATCGCGCAGCTCGTCTGTTTTCTCTGCCTTCTTGTTCTGAGGGCTACACCACTTATCTCGCAGCTCGACTGGCTCCCATCCGTGAACATATTCTTTTCAAATTTCTTTTATATGTCTTTAGTATTTCATGGTCTTGCTCCACACTTATCTGCTCGCGTGCTTACCTTCTATGTTCCGCGCAGGTGAGGGACTAGATCTTCCACTGACAAGCTCCTTCTGTGTGAACTCAGTAGAATCAAATCTACGGGTTTCTAAGTCTTTTTCAGTTGCTGGTCCAAAAGAATGGAATAGCCCCGCAACATTACAGTAAACGGCCCCGTACCCGTACCCCTACCGATGCTGCCTAATGGGCCAGCAATTGCCAAACGGTACTGGGGCCGTTTAATTTGCACGCGGCCTTCGATGGGCCATATAGGATTGCCGTTACCGGGCCAGAATCGGCCCAATAAAGGGCCATTCCTTTGATCTGGCACTGTTAGTGGGCCATTCCTGGCGTTATTGGGCCAGTGTGAAATTAATGACTCAGCACCGGACTCGCACAATTATTTGTGTCATATTCATATTACCCCTAATTTTGGCGTAATTTTGTAAAGGAGAGTGAGTAGTTGTGACCTCTAGCACATGTTTAGAGATTTTATTCAAGTTCGCATCTATACTTGGAGCTACAAGGCACACTGCCATGCATCCGGATGCCTGCTCATAGTGAAAGGCTATGTATAGCTTACACAAAAAAATGTGGTGGCCTAATATAGGCCTAAGGCTATCCTAGCCTACCTGTACAAATTACTTAGTCTGAGGCCTGGTCCGCACAAGCCGGTACTGCGTACGCCTTAGCATTCTTAGTAAGTTAGTTCCACATTGTTTATTAACGCGACTATATAGGCTAGCACATGACGACACGAGGTTCACGGGCATGACGGATTAAAGAACTTGACATTCTTACTAATTACTATGAGGCCTAGGTTAAGTGTTATTACCTTTTATCAACAGCTCTATGCTGACTCGCTGAGATGCTTTTCACTGAAGTTGCGGAGAAAAGTTGATCCAGCCGATCAGTCGTACATGTCGTACGCCAATCGCAATGTGCCATCTAGTAGCATTATGAGGAAATCCTCGCTTTTTCTAGTGCACCACTAGAGTCGTTATGCCGTAACTGGTCCGTTACAGGCCCATATGGCTCGGAAGCTCGCGGAGCTGCTCGGCGAGAAAACGGCAGCCGCATGTATACCAGTACCGGCTCTCAATCCGGCGAGACACCGTCAGTCGTATCCGTTATTGCCGGAAGTAAATCGTTTGAAGCCTTACTGGGGCCTTACCGTAATGTTTGCTGGGAGGTTGTCAAAAGCCATCAGGGAATCACCATCTATTGCCGTTTTCAAAAATCAATAAATCACTCTTTTCCTGTCTCATGTGGTTAATTGACCCCTTCTTTGTTTTTGTGTATTTTTGTTTAAATTAGATTTTTTGTTTTGTTAATTGTTGTCCTTTATTCTTTTTACAGTGTTGCCTTGTGTGGCCAACACCCATAATTGTTGTCCTTGTTGTCCTTGTACTATTTTGGTGTTTATAGCAATTGCCCTTTTGTCATGCCCATGATTTTGGCCATTTCCCTTCTTGTTGTAGACAGGGCTAATCCAGTGAAAAAATGTCTATTGTACAGCGCTTTGATCTTTTTGTTAAGGCGCTATAGCATACCTGATACTACGTGAATCAAAAAAATTGTGGCAATGGTTTCAGATGAACTTTGACCTTGAATAAAATCACTAGAATCACATATGAGTTGTTTGATTGTTTTAATAAAGCAAATCACAGCCGGTCCCCAAAAAAACTATCAATCAGATTCATTTTTTTGGTAAAAAATTAAGTTCATCAAATGAAGTTTTACTGTTCTTTTTTAAAGGGTTTCCAGCTTTCCCTTAGATTTTTAGTTGTTTTAGTTGTGTAATTTGGGGTCTGGTTCAGGAGTTTTGGCACTTTATCTGAGACCGTTGAAAAACCTGTTGGAGCCAGGTTTCGGCTATCCTGATATCAACAAAATTGCCATTGAAAATCACCTTCAAGATATTCTCAATTGAAAATTAAAATAAAATGTAGGTATAATCAATTCCACAGTCCTTGTTAGTCTAAGCTTTCTCCAGGTTCGCAGAAGGTAGAACATCAAACAACCCTTGTTTGAAAGAGTAAACTGAGACCTTTGTAACACAAACCATAATTTTCTTTTTGCCTTTGTTGAAACACTCTGCTTTCTTCCTTTCTCTTCATCATATTACTTTCCTCCCTGACATGTGGAAAGCGATAGTGGGGAATAGGGAAAGGGTAAATTGTCGGCTCGCTCTTCATTAGAGCCTTGTCCAAGCACATTTGTCCCTCAACAAAGACTTGTATACTGTTACAACATTATTTTAAGCAGTCAAATTCCCACATGTGCAGAATTTCATGACCATTGTGCCTCTGAGAGCGAGTCCTCTCATTTCAATCACCCACAACATAAGTATATTTCTGATTTGTCACTAAAAATAATATAATTGATAGTTTCAATGCATGATAATACATTCACATTGATCTGTACACTATTCTTTGTTTGAAAGGTTTTAATTCCACCATGATGCTACAACGCCTTAATACCTTTATTCTTGCACCTCAGGTGAAACTGGCCCAGTGGTAGTTTATCCCTTGTGTTCAACTGACATATCTCCGCTTAGGGTCTCTCAAATTGGATGGAATAAAAGCGAGGAATTAGCTAAGGATCTTGTCTAACAATAAAATCAAATATCTGGCAAAAATGCCATTTTATATTTTTTATAATTTTTAGTTTGATTGTATGTTTTTTTATTGGAAGTCTGTAATATACTTCCAATTGTTGAAAAAATGAAAGAACACGATTACCAAATAAGCCCATAATGGACTATTTGTAAGCACATCTCTTTTTCCTCCTTCCATGGATTATACAGTTAAGCAAGAATACGTTATGTACGATAATACGTGGCAAGCATTATGGAAGTAATGATGACCAATGCTATTTTGTTTGATATCTAAGCCATGGTCTCCTTCATTGATTTGTAAAGAATTTGAAAAAATCTCACCCAATTAATCTTGATGTGTAAAATGAAAAGGGTTTCCAACACTACTCCTGTAATCTATGTATACATGTAGATACAACTAATGCCAATAAGGAACTACACTCTTTGCAATATCTAAACATGGGAAAGTCTTGTTTTTCCTTGCTCGAACAAGTGAATTGGTGTTTTGGAATTCGTCATATTCAGTTTGGCCCATTGTATAATAATTCATTGAATTAATCCGTATTTTTATGAAATAATCAAGAAATGTGTACCATTAAGTTGACAAAGGTATCATGAATGATATTTGCATACATTCTCACAAACCTAAGTTTAATCGGTGTAAATCCCATAGATGGAGAAAAAAGGGGATGTGTTTACAAAATAGTCATATCTGGCTTATTTTTAATCGATTTTCTTTCATTTTTTCACATTTGGAATATTGCGATGTGTTTTTTGGTAAAAACAACAACAATCTAATGATATACGTGATGGCAGAAGGTCAAGATCATCTTTCAGCCTTGCACTTTTTTTTTCTTGATTCACGTAGTATTATATGATTAGTAATGACTCTGTAGCATTTTCCTATATGGTTCATTTTGTAGTTGGTGCGTATTTTCGGCGTATTTTCGGCGTGTTTTAAGCTGTACTTTTCTCGCCCGGAAGTCACAATATTCTACCACTTTCTACTGGAAATCAAAGTTTTATCTTATATGCAGTTGTAAGTTACATAACTTGACCGAACATTTTTCAATATCTTTTCGATTTTTTATTTTTCTTAGAGGACTCTCACTCGCAACTTGGCGCTTGGGTTTAAAAATTTTTGGGACGTCATATCGGGGGTCATGTGCTGTAAAAATTCCCGGAAGTAATGCCCTTGCGTTACTACTATTTACTGCGGAAGAAAAATTAGCCGTTTCTAACAGGAAAATTTTGCAAATTTAAAAATACCCATTGAAAACTTTAGTAACTAGAGGTGAGTTCACACTTCATCGCCAAGTCTTTAATACACTCAGCAAAAAAAGCAAGTCCCGTCTGATACTTTTTTGCGTACTCAAAAGATTTAATTATTTTTATTATTCCGATTGCTCCGGAACTCAATGTGCTCGAAAGAAAGTTGGCTATCCAATTTAAATTTTCCCTTCTTCTTTATCACCACCCGCCAAACACATCATTTTCTCTTGACCCTATAACCCACAATGGTTGTCCAAGGCTCTGGCTCATCACTTGCTCCATACTCGTCCTGGTTTTCTCTGCCTCTCGGGCTGCTTGTACTGACCCATACGGTCAAGTGTGATTATCCTGTCGAATGCTAGGCTAGGTCCTTATCTTAAGCGGAAATGTTAACCAATCAATCGTGCGTGATAGTATTTTAGAGCGAGAAGAACATGACCGTGCAGCACTGTTCAGTAACCTATAGTGCGATTGTCAACGATTCTATTCAGGGCTGAGATTTATATGATTGGCCTAACTATCTATATATGGACGGGCGACGGTTGCAACTACTGTAGTACAAAGCCACGTTTCGGCCGTTAGGCCTTTGCAAGCTGCAATGAAAAGAGAAAACGAAAACTGGGATAAATAACAAGGGACATGATTGGGACAACAAAATGTTGGGGCAACAAAAGGTCTAGCTATTCGTAAGTATTTTGATGCAACATTGGAGCACATGGATGGCGCCATCCTTAATTTTTCAAATGGCCGCTCTAGCACGTGTAGTATTTTTTTACAAGTTTGCTGCAAAAATGATATCTGGTCTTTCACATTTTCAACCAGTCTACAATTTGACTGATATGGTGGCTAATATACCATATGCACATGCACTATATCAGTACACCAAGTAAAGGTTGCCATCTCATCTTAATTGAATTCCTAGACCATGGAAACATGGATATGATACTGAATCATGCCTCTACCATTCTCGGAAACCGGGATATGGACAAAAGGACTTTATTGTGGCGGCATTTTGAAATTTAATATGGCTGCCAAAACCAAATGATCTTATTGTTGTTATCAATGATCATATTGGATTCCCTGGCCCTTACAAATATGGTTGTAGAACACCCATCATTCTTCTACTAGTCCTCAGATACCGAGATATGAGCCAAAAAATTGGCTGTCATTTGGACTTCCAACTTTGCTTGGCCGCCATGGGTAAATTTCACAACAAATGTCAACATTGATTTGACCATCAATTGAGGATCACAGCGATGTTTATGCTTTCTCGTGTACAATAATGAATGCGGTTTGGCGACATTGATCATCACACTGAAAGTAGAGCAAGGCGTTTTTGCTTGGACCAGGGGATCCTAATAATACGGGATAGGACACCTCATCAAGAGAATGGATGCGCACTGCACACTGATCTGCAGGAAATTTGTAGCTTATATTTCGCCCGTCGTGCGTGTCGCTATTACGCTACGTCATCTCCCGGTTTACGTCATGAAGACGTTTATGCATAAATAATTAGGTAGTTATCGAAAATGGTGGCGCTATCACCATCGATATCGAAATTGTCTATGGGCATTTGTACACAGTGTCACCCGCCTGCTTGGACTTCAATTATGGACGGATCAGTTTCCGCTGGTTGCTTTCCGAGAGGTTCCTTGACATCTGCCTTGAGAAACATGCCTGATATGGTGAATGGTCGGTTGGGTGATGATATGGGGTGCTATTACATGGAAAGAATCCACAAGCCTCATAACAATAACTGCTACATTAACTGCGAATTAAACGGTACTTTGATGAAGTTTGAAATCTGTAGTTCTTCCATCAATAAGGAAAAACAAAGACCTTGTCTTCCAGCAAAACAATGCTAGACAATAACTACTGACATTTTTGTTGACAACCACATTGTTTGTCTCCCATGGCCAGCCAAGTCACCGGATCTTTCACCTATTGAACGCTTTTGGGATGAAATTTGGCTACGCATGAATGATGATCAGTTTCCACAAGCAACACTTCAGGAGCTAATGAAAGACTCACAAAGAGTTAAATGATTCATCAACTATTATCCAGAAGCTTTTGCTCATCATGACAACACGAATGACTAGAATGAATGCATGTAAATCTGTTATACCATAAAATTATGCAGTGTAAATTTGATGATCGTTCATTGAGTGGGGTAACCCCGTAGAGTGGGCAAAACCATTGGATGCGAGAAAATAATGACAATATTACATTGATTTTTGAGAATTTCATCTATTAAATGCTTTATATTAATGTGGTCGAAATCGGACATACAGTTCCGGAGATATTGTAAATCAAAGTAAAGAAGTGTATGCGTAACAATGTCGTATACAACATATGCCAACTCATTGTGAGGATGTTGTCACCCCCGGTGACGGATTAATCCTTCCTCCCGTCTAAACAACTGAATATTTTGATCAAGTAGATCATTTGCTCAACGTATAAAATGACCAACACATTTGCGGTGTATATGTATACTCAACCAAATCAGTTTCCGCTTAATATATTTTTGGAATAACTCAAAAAGTCAAAAGTGATAACTCCCTAAATTTGCGCATCAAATGAGATTTTTGTTGGTACTAAATAATTCTGCCATTTGTGAAATTTGGTGCAGAAAGATAAGCTGCATTCTTTTACATAGACGCTCATTGTGAGAATAATATCATTTTTAATATTCGTCATCAGCATTGCTGAAATAGCTTCAGTTGGAACTCCTTTGGGAATGACGAAATCACCCATTGCAACGGTTCCTGGGTCTCCAACAGACTACTTCATTGATTTGGATTGGAATCCTAACGTCGATCAATCTGGAAACTATCAGATGTGCTTCATTGCTCAGGATCATGGCGGAAGTGAAGACACCCAACAGTAAGTTTGGAAGTGTATTTTCTCGATTTTACAAGATCTAATTTGAGAATTGAACTACAATTCAATGGTGTGGAATAATTATACCTGCATGCCTTTTTATAAATCCATCAATCAAGAGAAATAATTTAAATGCTGACAATTTTAAATGATATCGAATTTTGAATCACGCTGGTCTCTAGCACTGTTTCCTCTTGGTAGACTTCTCTTAGAAGAAGCACTTCATTGCATGTCTGGCGGTTCTTGATCGAACTAACATAATTACAGAAACAGTTTGGGGTGAAAAATTGTTATATTGCACTGCTTGATGAATAGAAGAAACTTAATTATCGTTTGATTTATGGTTCTTGAATATGAGTATAAAAGCCAAACTTTCGTTTGATAATAAAAATTGCAAACCAATGGATTTGTCTTGTTCACACTTTATTGATTTGGCGTGGATAAAAATCAATGCAAGTTTAATATCCAGATGTGTACAGGATCAGGAAATGGGTGATTTTATTCAAATGAGTATATTTTGGGTTTGGCATGTGCAAATTATTTTTTTATTTTAGACCTTCAAAAATTCCTCTCTGCAAAGAAATATTAATTTTACTTCAGAGAGACTTTCGTTAAGAGTTTTTACTAAACCACGACAAAAATGAGTACACTTCTTTTTGAATCAGCCTGTATGTAAAAAATACTCTGTTCTAAGGAATTAGAACAATGATGGAGAATATGATAGGGGATGGCTCTGTTCATACATAGCTAATACACTTACCGTGATGGCCTTATATTCAAAAGTGACTCTAAAGGTGGTTTTAAGTGTTGCTGATCATGGTAGGATTTTTCATATGCTAGTTTCTCGCTCACCCCGTCGCTCAAGCATATCACTAAAACCACGTGATTACAAATTTTGAGTTAAATCGGTCCTGGTTGTTAGTAGAAGTTAAAAAGTGTACTAAATTGGCCCATAGGAGAGTGCGTGTTTATTAATGTGGTCGAACACATTCGGAGGCGGTTTTTTCTCTCTTTCTTCTGATACCAAAACCTCAATTTTGATGGAGTAAAGTTGGGGGACGAGGTTGTCAATCGGGTCACCCACCTTTAATTTGTATAAGTATAATAAAGTTATTTTTGACCTAAAAATTGCCACAGGAACAATTTTGTATTATCATACTTATAAATTGTCAGGAAAAGGTCAACTATGAAAAACATGTAAAAATGTAGAATAGTTTTTACAGGAGTCAAAATTCAAACAAGTATAATCGTTATAAAACCTTTATCAACTTATCCATCTTGTTATAAGGATTAAGCAATGAAAAAAAGTATAATATGTCTTATCTGTGGGAAATAGTTTCAGAATTATAGGCTCATAACGCTTCAAGGCAATCCTGAGTATTTTGTTTCAGAGTGCTCCAATTGAAATGCTTCTTGTCTCAGACTGTGTGTCTCGTCATATTATCTAACAGAAAATGCATGTTTGCTCTACTACTCTAATTAAGATAAAGGGAGTGCAAGTATTATTTTCTGGTCACATGGGACTATATTAAGAATTTGAGACTATTTGAAAAGAATCGAAGCGAGGCACAGCTATTTGAGCCCATGCAAATCGTCTCTTTTATTTTTAGAGCATTTTTAAGCAGTGGTGACACCATTTTGACAACTGATCTAAAGTAGGGGCATGCCAGAGCTGTTATCTCTGCAAAACTCAGGGGAAAAAACATTGCGGGAATTCTGCTATATAGGCCTATAAAGGTCAGGATTTGTATGTTATAGCGCCCTCTATACGTCCATTCCCCATAGAGAGACGTGTAAAACTAGATTTTTAAGAAAAATCATATTTGATTTACAAAGGATGAAGTCAGTGGTATAAATAATCCAAATATTTTGTTAAAAGTGTGTTGCCGTTGATATTGTTTGTTTTTATTTGGGTTTGTCATAATAAATGAGACTTTCAAATAGCTGTGCAGGATGACCTTGAACCTTTGTTGCCCAATAGCAAGTAAATTGTAGCCTGTAGATAAGGTATACTATACTTTTTAAAATCCTTAGATTGTAACACATTTTGGCATAGATTTCAGTACAATTATACTTACTCCTTTTAACCCAGTTCAAACATTGCCCTCTGCAAATGCATGGTTCCCTCCAATTATATTTTGAGACCATATTTTATTTCAATTTCTTTCCTTATGATTGCACAACTTGCAACTCCTATATCACGAATGCATTGACCCCTAAACACCTCATCAACACAACCATACCAGCAGTTGGACTGTACAAGTAAACTATTAAATCATGGGTCTTAATATCTCCCCTCGTGCCCATCAAAAATGGGATTCTTATGTTTTCTGGTTAAAATATTCGACGTCTTACATTGGTTATTGATGTATCAATATCTTGGTTACCTCCACAGTTATGCTAGTGAACAGACCTGTGTAACATTAAACGTGGGGGGTAAGTGAAATCTATATATATTTTGCTTTGTTTCATTATCTGAAAACTGATGTGAATTTAGAACAATTCGTCTTGGATAGGGACACCCTGAAATGACCAGACTAACAGCTTACATAGAGTAACGCATGGGGCGGCGCCATCTCCGTTCCATACCCCAAGGTCGTACGTCTGCTGAATATAGGGAAAGCTACATTAGTGGGTTAGTGCCCTGCATGGTAGCTCCACGTTTTTAACTTCCCAACTTCATTCTTAAATGACGAGAGACTGACAATACCGCATATAGGTAAACATTTTTTCTGTCTTTGGTATGATACAGGACTTCTCGCTGTAAGGTGACCGCTGACCACTAGGCTAACACAATGGTGTTATGGGATTTAGATAACTGCTCTGTAATGAAAGCGACAAATCCGGTTCAACTGATACTTTGAATTGGAATTTTGACCTTTGAATCAAACATAAAATTCCAATAAAGAAAATATGCACATCCCCTGGCTGACTACAATTGTATATTGGCTGTCAAATGACCTTTTACCTTTGACCTATTGGTCTAAACCGCCAACATGTGTGATGACACGCGCAGAGGTTCTTGTCTGAAAGTTAAAAGAAAATACACTGAACATTTATTATGACTAGTATGAAAATTAAATGTGTCAATGTATTAGATTATTTGATGGGAGTTATGGCTCTCTCTCACTCTTTCTTTCTTTGTATTACCTTTGAATTATTTACCTATAACTAACGGCACTGATATATTTATATGAGGACCCTGAAGTTCTAGTTGGATTGAAATCGGATTCAGCAGTTTCGTTCGTATCCATAAGTTGATCATCAAATTTTATTCTAGTGGTGTTACTTTAGTTTCAAAAATGTAACCACCGGTATGGCGGGCCCGCTCTGTATTGTAGATAGAAGGCTAAACCATCCCTTGTGGGTATAGCAGCAGCTCAGATTGCAACGTTGTATAAGCCATCAATGACTTATTATTCATACCTAAAGCCTGTTTTTGGTATAATCAGAAAGTGTTGAATTCCAAGGACGACGCATCTTACCTTCTTAAAACATCAGCTTAAATAAGTAAGTATATTCTTTTCGTATAAAATGATCTAGAAGGCCAGAAATTGAAATGAGGTGAAAACAGTTCAAGAAATTGACCCGTTGTGTAAATTAGACTTTTTTGTAACTTCCCCTAGTTATTTCTAAGATATTCGAAAATATAAAAGTTGATTAAAATTGTAATTTTCCATGTTTATCAATGTTTGCCAATCTTTCAGGAAGCCTATTACATGTGATACCTGAACGATCAACTCCAAGACCAGGGCAGGTGGTTCCTGCATCCACATATTTGTGGACAATCATGTTCGACGAAGACGTCTTGGTCAGTGCTGCAGCACAATGCAAACTTTGAATCAATGCTATTATGTCTTTACCTAGCCGTCTGTCCATCCTTCTGTCTGTCTGTCTGTGCTACATGAGGTATACGTGTGTGACTCCATTTCTTATGTCTTACTTTAGCTTTATTCCGTCATTGCTTGTGTGTCTAATCTTGCTACTTGTATCTAAATATAACAAATAAAAGTCACACAAGTATACCCTCGTTAACTTGTCTGTCTGTCTTTCTTTCTTTCTTTCTTTCTTTCTTTCTTTCTTTCTTTCTTTCTTTCTTTCTTTCTTTCTTTCTTTCTTTCTTTCTTTCTTTCTTCTTGATTTAATACCCTGCACAAAATGTATTCTCTCAAATTCTAATCAAAGGTCATACGGGGTCATTTAAAATATCTTCATATCTACAATATGCAAGGTAGCACACTGATGCTTTTGTACAGATGCATGTTAACATACCATGACATTCCAGGTGATTACGGGGTCATTGAGGGTGATCCTTGTGATATTCTAAACTTGTGAACAATTATTTCGAGATCATTGATGGTCGTTGAGGGTCATTAAGTGGGTCCAAGATCAAATTTTGAAAATGCTCTGATTGAACTGAAATTTAACATGATCATTATTACATTCTAAACATGTGAAATTATTCTCGAGCTCATTCAAGGTCGTTAAGAGGTCTTAAAGGATTTAAAGGTCATTTTTTTCTAAATCAGCCGGCTAAAACTGTGCTCAGATCTGTCTTCAGGTTCGGTAGGGTACGTGTATACACGAATCCGACGGGGAAGCCTCGAAAGGACACCCGCTACGTCGCCGCCATTACTGGGGGGCATCCTGGCCACCAAACACACAGTACAGGCACGCCGCATATTGCCTTTTAAGAATTTACAACCTACCTTTTTCGCACTTTTAACAATTTTCAACCGTTATTTCCATGTGATATGGAAAGATGATGCCAGGGACTGGCCGAAAACTGGAAATTCCAGGCTAAGGGTCTACTGTTGTGTAAAAAATTGAGGTTATCTCGCCCACTTTGCGTGACTGAGAAATGAACGGCTTATGGTTAGAATACGTGTTACAATTGGTCAGAACAGCAGCGTGAGAAAAATCATTTTTTCGTAAAATTAACAACATCCAGACCCAAAAATAAAAGTTAGTAACAACAAGAATGTTGATATATCCGTGTTACGTGAAAATTGAATGTCCCAAAGACCGATCGTATTTCTGGAAAAAACGTGACATCTTCCGAGGCGGGTTGTTGATTTTTAGAAAGGACGCTTCCGTGCTCATGTGAATCGATGGCGGCGATCTGAACAAAATTAGGTCTCGCGTGTGAAGGAATGTGCTACGCCTGGGACTTACAGTAACCGTGAAAGGAAGGGGAGAGGTACAATGTGGTATTTAGATGATTGTGTTTGGTTTTTACTATACATGTAGTGTAGGGATGTACGTGTACGGGACATGATGCAATGATTCTAGCTCAATGGACATGTGGAAACTTAAATTTAACATGTTTTAAAAATGGAATTTTGTGAAAACAACAATCGTATTTAAAAAGCCAAACTGTATGAAAATAATAAAAATAAAAAAAGTTCATTCCACTTCATAGACGCTGTGGGGACCAGATGCGGTGTTTTTTGCATTTGGGAACCGATGCAGCGTACGGCTGCAGAAATTCACATTCTTCATTGGCGAGAGTGAATTCACACGCAGTTCGTTTCCATGTTGTAACTTGTTTAGCTATTGTGCAGCAAGAAATTTACATTTTTTCATGAGCCGCCCAATGATGATAACCAAATGGATAACCAGTGGAAATAGTGGTGATTTTTGCCGTCAGAACTGACCAAATATTATCGCTTCTTGTGGGAAAAACACGTACAACGTAAACGCGGGTGTATAACGAGAACTGCAAAAGATGCCCCCAGTCATTGCGGATGGTGAGGCGCCGCCCAAGGCGTAGGGGCGATGATAGTCGCCGTCGGATTCGTGTATAAATATGGGCTCAATCAATCCATATTATAACCATACTTGGTCAAAGGTATCTCTGACCCCACTCCTACTCGGCCCATTAACCCAGTATGAGGGTCAAACAATTTATATAATTTATGAAGGGGGAAAATCCTGAAGATCTACAAAATCGTTTTGCCACAGATTGGAGTCAAACGTCGTGTAGTCCAGTAAAGGAGTAAATGGTATTTGCCAAATCCTGAATGGTTTGGGTCACAAAGAAAAGCAATGCATATGCTCACCAGAACGTGATAAGATTAGAACCACTGATCTTAGACTCTATATGGGGTGTACATGAATGGACGTCAATTGGTCAGTAGCCAAGCAAAGCGGGACATTTAGAAGTTGTTGAATATCGTCTTCATTGTGTTGTCATGCCGATTAACAAGTCTCAAAGTATTGTGACATTTTATTATCTGTCGCCCAGTTAGAATGGAACGGGCGATAGTTGTGTTTTGTTGTTGTCGCACTCAGTTTTCAGGAAACAAAGCTGGGAAGGGCGGAATGTGTACACAGGAACTGAGTGCTTTTCGAAGTGAAGGATTGGCTGGTGTTTCCGACCGAGAAATGGACTGCACGACGAAATTGGACGCATTTCACAGTGTAAGGATAAGCCTATGGGTTTGTGCACATTCCAATGACACAAGTTGCTTGGGGTCGTAGGCGTAGTAGATGGATCCATTTTACGCCGTACTAGTACTCATGAGGTAATAATCACGAGGGCGTAATTGAAATGTAATACGGCAGCACATTATTTCCGTTGTGATAAGAGCCGATCGTACTTTAGAAATCGCCTATCTAAAACTGAACTCGAAGATCGAGAAGCGTGATTATGTTTTTATTTTCTAATAGTCAGTGTCTCACAAAAAATGTGGCCCTCACTGTCAGTCTGGTTGCGATATATTCTAACCAATCAGCCACATGGTGTATTAAAAGAGAATTTACGAGGAAATGACGCTTGCGGAAAGGAAAATGGAAGCACTCCTGTTACAAACTATATGCATGCTTCCCTTTTCGTCAAGGTATCGACGGAATGAAAGCGAGACGAAATTGGACGCACTCCTGTTAAAAATTCTATGAGAGATTTTGAAATGATTGCTTTATGAGATTTGACAACATTTTAAACCGATCCAGTGATTCTGTAATATAAGTTCTAATAATCTTCGGAACCAATTTGGCAAAAGGGTGGATCTACTGAACTTTACAATTAATTACATATCTTTTTTGCATTGCTGTACAAACTCTATAAATGCTTCCACTTTCCGTTAGGTTCTGACGAGAAGGGACGCTTAGACGGGAAATGGACACACTCTGTACATAACTATGGTGCCTTACATTTTCGTTCGAGCTATTGACGGAAAATGGACGCACGAAGAAAAATATATTACAATCAATGGATCGGTTTAAAATGTTTCAGAAATCACACAAAATAAATCTCTTTCATAGAGTTGGTAAAGGAGTGCGTCCAATTTGATGGTACTTTCATTTCTCGTCAGATACCCGGACATAAATGGAAGCATCGATAGAGTTTGTACAGGAGTGCGTCCAATTTCGTCGTGCTTCCATTTCCCGTCAGATAGCCTGACGAAAATGGAAGCATCCACAGAGTTTGTACAGGAGTACAAAAGAAAGTAATGCTAATGTAAGAAAGTTCAGTAGATACAACATTTTGCCAAATTGTTGCGAAGCATTATTAGAAGCTTATATCTTATCACTGGAAATCAATGATATCAATGAAAAACCTTGTAAAAGAAGCCGCGGGTATGTCTTTGAAAGATTAAGGTAGTCCCTTAACATGAAGAAATAGCTGTCACGTGTAATTTGTGAAGTGCGTGCAATTTCATCGTGCGTCCTTTTCCCGTCAGAACACCGGGCTTGTTCTATAAAAGGATCGCTGTACGCCTCTTCCACACTAGTCTGTTACCTTTGCAGCATTGAATAATGCCGAAACACCTTTGCACACTTGAGTAGAGTGGAGCAATTTTGTTACTTTCAAAATCAATTATAACAAAGAAAAACAAAATCACTCTAAAGCGAATACAATGAGCTCATATCGAAAGCTTGTCTAATCCAAAGCTTACACAAGGAGACTGACGCGTATGATATGATCATGGTGAACAAGATGTGAATGACAAGTGTCGTGATGGAATATAAGCAACTATTCAAGTATTTAGAGGACTCTGTCTTCCATCCTGAAATTCACCTCCACCAATATGTTATAGGCCTAAGTACTTGAAACTGATGCAATCTAAAATTTCCTTCTTCAACTATTAGATTACCTTGCCTAGACATCCCGCATTTGTGACCTTTTTAAATTCCTCTGGAGACCCAGTGCACACCGTTAGCGTCCACGACTCCAGTGAATCTACGCATGTAATGATAGTACCAACCCATGATGGCTTGAGTCTTGCAACTTCCGATTTCGATCTGGAACCAAGTACGAACTATACAATCCGCATTCACCAAGGTGTGGCTGAAAGTAAACGGCGTGGTTGTGGTTATCTTCTGTCAGAATTTGCAGAGTGGAACTTCAGAACTGACGGTAAGAGTCCCCGCAACAGTTATAAATAATACTTAATCAGGTAAACAAATTGTGTGCTGGAAAATCGTTCTTGATATACCATGATTTTCATTTATCGACTTGAAAAAATAATAATTTTCATTCGACACCAGAAAAAAAGATCATAGATTGCATCAAGTCTAACGATGGTGATTATTGTGTTATCCTACTGCAAGCAAAGCTGCAATTTATTGTTAGCAGCTCGAGCATAATCGAGCATATCGAACTAGGTCTACTTCGGCTTGCAATGACTTGGCCCCAGATACTTGCCCGCATGATCGACGATTTCCTGATGGCGGGAAAAAATTATGATAGGCAACAGCGCTTTGAGACTGTTTACAGTGATAAAGCGCTGTTTAAAAAATGATTATTATTACTATTATTATGGATCTGAGACCTGGACCATGAAGAAGTTACGGGATAGTTTGAATGGCACCTACATCAGGCTCTTTATAAGAGTACAAAGCGTGTTCTGGCGTAAACACAAGACCAGTGCTCATAATAGCTGTCCCAAAAAAAGTTTGCCCCCCCATCAATTACCCATTAAAAATACAACTTCACAAGTCGGAGGGTGAAATTCTTGATATGTTGTCTTTGCTCCATGTCAATTTGGTAAAATTCTGATTCTTTTAAGGGTTTAGATCGTTATTACAACTACTGAAATGGGCTCTCGTAAAATAGGCCTGAACATGTCTTGTGTGGCACGCATGGCAAGTACACACCAGGGGAAAAGAAACAAAAAACGCCAACACTATTTTAATACTGCTGACTTTCTTCTCCCAGATCCACCAGTATGACGATTTTACATAGTTTTATTTTGGTTAAACGTTCTTAGGCCTATTGCACTGGAAGCATTCTTCTTTCATCGGGATACCTGGCAGCAAATCTCTCTTGGCCTACACACTAACCACTACACTGATGCTTACAGCACATAATAGTCAATATTCAAATTTCTCTCCAAAACAAATTCCATTCAAGTAAGACAAAGAAGTCACGGATGGGAAACAGTCGGTCTTTTATTCATTCTATTTTGTTATAATTACACGCAGCATTAATAACCGTTCATACACTGAAAAAATCACGAATGGAAAGTAAGAGGTTTAAAGGAGAGAACTAATGAAAACGCGCACAATTAACTTGGAATGCCAGATGTGTCCATTTAGGGTCATTCCTCGTCACGTTTGTAACCTTAACTGGTAAATATTTTTTTCCAACTCAATGCTGCGGTTTTGCCAACGTAACCAATATTTTATGACTTTGATATTATTATAGCCTTGAGTCCAACCAAAGCAAAAAATAATGTTCCAGTTTCGTTTTAGGATGGGAGATTTTGGTCATGGGGGAAATTGGGTCACTGTTTGTAACCTTTTGAGGTCACACACGTAAACGACTTTTTTTTGTTTTTTAACACTATTTTTTTTATTTTTTTTATTTTTTTTATTTTTTTTATTTGTTTTCAAAATAAGTGCCAATATTCCCATTTTGCCTTATACGTCACTATGAGCTTATAAGTTGATGTGAAGTAAAAAATACTGGTCTTTAATAAAGGGGTAATAAAATTGATAGTTTGCAATTTTAAACTGACTCAAAACCTTATTGCAGGTGCTTTGTCCTAGTCCATGTTCCATTAGGTAGAGCAAACTGCGTGAACACGAATTTTTGAAACTTTTTGGTGAAAAAATGAATTTTTCCCCTACGCAACGCTGGTGTACTATGGAAAATATTATTAGAAGCACCTCGGAGAATTGCGAGCACAGAACTAAATAAACACCACAAATACAACGTTCTCGAACCCGGACCTCTCGCTTTCTTAGGCGTTAGAAATACCACTGGCCACATAGGAACTGTGTTTATGTGGATAAGCCATGAACAGCCCAATTCATTCCAGTCTCCAAGTTCAAGTGGCGCATAATTATATTTTTATATTTTAGAATGGGCGGGCTTATATGCTGATTCTAGCATAATCTATAAGGAAGCGAAACTCAATTCAATTCACCGCAGGATCAAAGTAAATGATTCACCGAGATTTAACTGCTGTCGGCATCTGGGTTGTATCATATACTTGATCCTCTCGTGCATTAAATTGAGTTCGCTTCGTCCTAGATTCTGCTAGAATCATGCTATAAGGCCCCCCCCCCATTCTATAATTACTATGGAAAATGACAGTTTTTTGCTGGCGATGGCGAAATTTATGACGTCATTATTACGTAATCCGAGGCATGTGGTACTCATTTGGTGTCAATGGAAAGAGGAAAGACCATAACCTATCCAGTAGTACCAAAAACAATATCTGTAATATTACTGTTTCGTACTAACATGTTGGTACTTCTCTTCCATCACTTTGGGATCACTCTGTATTTTCAGAAATGGACGTCAATTGCAATTCCATTTAATATTTGGCACCATAACGGGGGTTTTAGCAGGCGAACAAAACCCTGAAGGGGTTGGACCCCCATTTCCCTTTTCGGTAGACGAGAAGCGTTAAAACGCACTAAGGCGTAAAACTATTTTGAAACCAATATTAAACCACTTCAAATCTTACAGCTGATCTAGTGCTGCCGGTTCCTTACAGGATCCCGAAGAACTACGTCTACCAAGACCGACACCAGAATGCCGCATCCAGTTACAGATTATATACATTCCCAGGTACTTGCTGGAGACAAGTCGATCCTAGTACCATGCATCCGGACTATGCACTCCTGCACCGGGTCGTATCACAATGAACCACAGTACAGCCTTGGTACTGCATTGGAAGTGCAATACTCAGGCCCATGTGAGTAACATATATCGCTGTAAAGGGTGATAATTTTGATAGGATTTCAGCATACGGGCCTGAAAACTCTTAAAAGCCATATAACCACTGCCAGCCATTTTCTTCCGGATGAAACAAACACGGCCCGCAATTCTTTTCAAGGTGAGTTTTTGTATAGAAGTAATATTTTGTAGTAAAGTTTCCTGTATGTTTTCTTTTTCACACAACTACGTTTTACTTCGGGAATAGAAACCGGTAACTTCATCACGCTTAAATGGCAATTTCAAGAACACGAAAACATTACTATTTTGTTTGGCTATGAACCTACTAACCCTAACAATTGCCAGACACGGTGGGCATTTTAATCCTTTGAGCACTAACGGCGACTTGAGTCGCCGTTCAAAGTTACTGTCTGTCAATTCTGCTTCAAAAGGTAAAAAATTTCATTTTTCCGGGCACATTTCAGAATTAATCATGAACAAGGCAAATGAGTCGAAACAAGCCTCTAGTTCTTGTTGGTGTTTTTAGATTCTTTCCCAAATCACCTGCAAACATTTGGGAAGGCCCATCGCTAAAAAGTAAAGGCCACTGACTTAGTGTTACAACGTAAACAGAACTGAAAATCTCAGTAGTCCTATGACACAATTCAAATTTAACAAATTTGTGAAGTTTTCAATTGTGCAATGCAATACTCTGTCAAAAAATCTCATTTTTAAAAAAAATTGGGGCGCTCTGCAACATGTTTTCTGTTTATTACTTATAAATTTTTCTTATTCCTCTTTGGTTGTTAGAATTAATCAAAGAGTAGAAGCACCCTATGTCTGGCAGATACCTGCTGCCAACCGCCTTAAAATCCGAGAGATTGTCTTAAGAAGCAAAGTCCAACCTCTTGAAACAGTCTCTAGGAGGTCAAGAGAGGCGCCTTGTGGAAAGAAGACTTGCCCTCAACCAAGTACATCTATCGGTATTGAACCTGGTGAGCTCTCCCCCTGGAACTGACTCTTCAGGGTCTGAAATTTTGGCGATGCCTCAAAGATTGAGAACCCTATACTGGCCGATCTAAGGTTTCCTGCAGAAGTGGGGCTATCTGGAAGCAGATCAGAGAGACTACCTGTGGTTGTGGAACAGCAAGACAGACAATGGAACATCTCCTTGTCTGTCCCATGTTGGAGGCAACAATGCAAAACAAACCATTGTGGAATTCAGTGAAGCAGCCAGACCCTTTAACCATCTCTGGCTGGATCATATTTGTGAACAACTGTGTTTGGCACGATAAGAAGAAGATTGTTGGAAGAGGGGCGTGGTGTGGGTGGTTTTGGGGTGTTTTAAAAAAAACCAAAAAACATTATTTATTTTTTTCTGTTTGTTCTTGAGTGATAGAAACAGATACAAAGAAAGAGGAAAACCAAAGCAACACAAAACGCTGTTATCAATAAGGCAAAAACAACGCATCTAGCAAAAAGATACAGCATCAATATTACATTTAAATTAAATAAATTCCTTCATATTGCCCATTTACTTTGGGTAAGTTGTGGTTAAAAGTTGTTTTGAAATGTCTAAAATTTTTCAGGAAAAGGAAAATATATTTCTCAAGTAAGTTTAAAGTAATTCTCAAATTTCTTTCTGAAGGGGGATAAAAGAAGAGTATGAATTTTATACTTTTCTATAAAATATAAAATTTGTTATAAGAATAATCAGATTAGCGCACGTTATTTGATTTAGGCCTGTACCAAATAATGTATGTATTGCACTTAAATTTATGGAAAGACAACTTTTGTAAAACCAAATAGGGGAGTTGTTCCCAAATAGGTTAACCATTTTTACAATTTACAAATAAATGAATGTATGGTTTTTCAGGTTCATCATACAAAAAGCTACAATTGGTTCATTATTCATCGGCCGATTAAATGCATATTATGTATTAGTATTGTCAAAATTCGTTGATTAATCTATATTGAAACCAGCGTAATTTAACATCAATAGTACATCCCCCCTTCGAAATGTTGTCAGGCAAAACATTCTCCATTCGTTTCTGAGAATCCATATTCAATTTACTTTCCCATTTTGCTTGTGATTTGGAGAATTTTGAAATTGTTAATGGATTACAATAGCTCTGCAGCCTCTTTTTATTCCTTAAAATGAAGTTGTATGGAAAGGAATAAAAGTTTTGCAAGACGTCAGTATAACATTTGTATCACTAATTTTTTGTAATATTTCTTTAATTGCAAGGAGCTACAATATTTAGTTCTAGAAAATTTAATTTTAAACCAAGGATTCTTTCAATTTCATGTATTTTCAAGAAACGGTTTTCAATGGAGAATAAATCAGAAAACGAATGAATTTGCCTTGTACCACTTTTTGTAATGATTTCTTTTCCAACCATTCGAATGTTCATTATTCCTCAATATAAGTGATTTCGAAACCTCTTCAACTGTTTGAGCAGGATGTTTCTTTTTTACTTCAGAACACACTAAAGAACATCCATTCCAAACATAATCAGGTGGTGAATTTCTCGACATTTTCTTTGTAAAATTTGAACCCCTTTCCAAAATCTAATTATAATTTATATCAGTCAATTTGGAAAAAGAATCATACATTTACGGTCCACATTTCCACTTAAAATTCTTTAATCCAAGTGACATTTTAAGGCTGAAAGAACAGGTCTACTGTAACTCTCCTCTTAAACCACCTCGGCATAATATATGAAAACTTGATCCCTACTAATTTTATCTCGTGTACATTTCCAATAAATTATATAGCTGCTTTTGCAATCTCTTAATAAACTCTATTGGGGGTTAGGTATAGCCAAAGAATAAGATGGTGAATTAGGGATAAGTTAGGATTTTACTATGGATACGCCCATAACTGCTTAATTTTCTTTGATCATTGTGGCATCAAATCTGATCGAGCTGAATCCATGTTTTTTTTATGTAATTCAATCCACCTATTTCTTCCAAAAATATATTGAAAAATATACTCCCAAAACTGAAAATCTAACATCTTCTACCCAATTCAAAGTTTCCTCGTTATACTACGGTCTGGTTTTTTATTACAGTTTGAGCCAGATACACAACATTGTTTATCCTCATGAATTTTCAACCCGGATAATCTTTCAAACAAATATGGTTTTCAACGTCTGCCCAGCAGACTTTAATCACTTCCATTGAAGATGATCGTTGAGATCATCAGCATATTGGGTAATTTTACCATTTCTACATCTTCAACCTTGATACCCACAAATATGTTATTTTTTCTTATAAGACAACCGAGGATTTCAGCGCAAATAAAAAAATGTAGGGAGATATAGGATTCTCCTTGTCTACAACCCCTGCCTAATTTAAAACTGTTTGGAGGCGTTGCCATTTACCACAAACTGTTGACTGAAATTCATTATAGAAGAGATTGATACATTTTTTGAAAGAAGGTCCAAATTTAGAACGTCTAAGACTTTTAAAAATAAGATTATTGCAGGACACCGAATCAAAAGCTTTTTCAAAATCGATTAGAGAAGATACCCGGCCATTCGGTAATTAGGTAAAGAATTAAATAGTTAAAGTAATCGAATGTTTTCGCCAATATACCGGCCTTTCATAAAACCTTTCTGGTCATCATTAATTAAAATAAGGGAGGATTGTTTTAGTCTTTCTGCGATGCACGAAGAAGCTAATTTATATGTAAATTCAGTAGAGAAATTGGGCGCCAATTTTTAGAAATTGTTTTGGTTATCCTTTGGAAGTTTTAAAGTATGATCCCTAATTTCTGGTAACCCATAAATTCCCAAATTATATGAATAATTAATGAGACGTAAAAGAAAACACCTAAATCATTAAAAAAAGGAATTTCCAAATTCAGTGTTATACCCATCTGATCCCGGGCTTTTATTATTTGGAGACCTTTTCAGCGCAGCGGCCAATCTGCAACGCGTTAACTTTCCCTCAAGAAATTGAAACTGGTCTTGAGTTAACGGGGGGGAAATCTGATCTTTTTATATTTTGGTCAAAATCGTCCAAAGTTATATTATTGATCTTACATTCATAGAGATTTTGGTAGAAATTACAAGTTTCTTCTAGAATTTGAGTCTGGTCTGTTATTATGATCCATTTGAATTTTCTAATCGTGCTATCGACTATTAACATAGTTTCTCTTTCCAGATGTACAAAATTACTTGATGGTTTCTCTCCGTGTTCAACCCATCTTGCTCTGGAGCGTTATCATGACCCCTTCAAAATTTTCTCCTGTCGCATCTCCCTAATCTAACTTTTAAGTTCAATTTTTCCTTATGCTAACGACATTTTTGAATTTACAAGATTCCTTTTACATAGATTCTATATCCTTTTCAAGGGTAATTTCTCCTCATCCTATTTCTTATATTCTTTTATGCTGCATATTTAATTGTTTCCCCTATTATTCCATAAGTAAAAAAAAAAAAAAAAACTTCAAGAAAAAAAAGCTGGTCATCTATTGTAATTCAATTTCTTGGGGCGAATATGATCAATGTTATTCACATTATAGGGAGTTGCTGCGTACTGTTTTTTAATATCACTATTTTTTTTCTTAATCCTTTTAAAATTCATCAATTAAAAAAAACAAAAAATTAAATGGCCACCAAAACCCTTTCCATCTATTAATGGGTGAGTGTCCAATGACAGGCTGATTAATGAATGGTCTGTTCGATA
This sequence comes from Ophioderma brevispina, assembly GCA_023653785.1. Taxonomy (NCBI): domain Eukaryota; kingdom Metazoa; phylum Echinodermata; class Ophiuroidea; order Amphilepidida; family Ophiodermatidae; genus Ophioderma; species Ophioderma brevispina. Next base: position 43,743 of record JAMKCH010005135.1, read on the forward strand.
CCCCCCCCCGGGATTTAATTTGTCCCGTCTAAATATGTACGTAGCTCCTGAGAAATCAGAAAGAAATCCAAACGAGACGCTTTAAAAGGTGTTGGCGGACGCCGGGTAAAATCTTTTTAGTTGGTGGATTTTGATCCCTCCACGGATCAAGCAAATATAGTGGTCTAGCAGTTTAAAATAACCTCTCTTGCTTTAGGATTGTTTATCCGGAGTATAATTTGAAGTTTCGAGGGTCCAATTAGGATCCTGGATCACGTTCCAATCTCCGATAAAAGGCAATGAGCGTTATTTATTCTTCGATGAATCTTTTAATATTCTGATAAAATATGGTTGTCTCGTTCAGGCCCTTATTTGAAAAATTAATTGTCACACGGGATGTAATTATGGACATGTCCAAGCAAGCCAATTTCCATATCGTTCTGACTCAGTTGTATGGACCTTATACTCAAAGTAGGATTCGCAAAAATGGCAACTCCCTCGAGAATTTGATGCAAAAGAACTGAAAAAATGCAATCCCCCAACCCCATTATGCCTTTACAATCATTTCTTATATATCTTATCAAATGTACATCTTGCAAAAACAAAGGATGGACGCGCCTTTGTTACGTAAAATAATGTAAGACATCCCTCCTCTTTGTTTACCGTTTAACCCGACAGTTCATAGATAAATGTTCACATCATTTGCATGTTATTTGTTTTAACATGACTACCAAAACAAAAGTTCATATACATATAACCATCATCATGTTCGAAATACACTGGGCAATGTATAAGCATAAAAACTTGCTTTTAATTCTATTATACAACTATTGTAGTATAATAGACCAAGCGAGATACATCATTGTAATATGAAAACAGAAACATTAATTCTAAGAGCGCTTCACTTATCCCAATATATGATCATGAGACACAAAGATTCAAACTGTAAACCACACCAAAATAGACAAAAACAATATTGAAAAAAAAACTGCCTAGACGAAAACACCGGCTCATGCTTATCCACGACCAACCCCAAAACAAAACGGATGCACACGGTATTCTCGGCCAGGAACATATATTAAATATTAAGCGCCCGACTCAGAATGTCCCGAGGAGGGCGCCCTCAGTTTTCAAACAAATTATGTTTTTGCCATATACATAATGCCGTCCAACACACCAATCACTGTGTGTGAAATAGCTAAGCTCAAATCGAATTCCTACATATAGAAAATCACAACTCCGTTATTTAAATTTCCGGATCCGGAAGTTTTTGTTTTACACAGCATCCCACGGCACTGAGTACTACACATAAATGTATACGGCATGAAAACGAAAAAATAGATTCATCTCAAAAACTTGGAACTGGCATTTCAGGATGACCAGTTGAGTTTAACTTAAATATTTTGGAACCGATACACATAAAAGAATAATAAATTCCGAGTCAGCCTTTTTTTTTAAAATTGTATTTATGTAATTCGTGAGCTTCATTTATTTGTCACAAAATTGTAAACAATAAATATAAAAATATGATCATATTTTTTTTTTTTTTTTTTTTTTTTTTTTTAAATTTCAAATATTACAGTTACAATTTTTGTAATGCAGGCACATAATACTGGTCTAACATACTGATGTATAGCAGTAGCAAGATTATTTTAAATGTGTGTTATGCACAGACATACACACATACTACATACAAACATAAATACTTACATTAAACATACATACACACACACACACACACACATCATACATCATACATACATACATACATTAATGCCCTTACCTACATACACACATTAGGCCTACATTGCACGCATTTATATGCATACTATATATATACAGAACAGATATAGTACCGAGATATAGGATATATAATAGTATAGATCTATAGATATACAAATAACAGGATATTTTAAATGAAAATATTACACACATATACACACATACACACATACAGACATACATACGAAATAGGCACCCATACATACACCACACATAATAAATACACATACACACAACGTACACACCACCACATCCAAAATATATTAATAAATATAAAATGAATGTATCCATAACTAATTCTATAAGAGAAAAACAGTTTCATAAAGATAAATACAATCAGCAATTTTTTTTTCACGCATCTTGATCTCTATACCAGTACTCTCTACAAGCATTATAAATATACAATGTGTCTTTTTCTAAGTTTAATACTAAACATGAAAACAGTCGAAATTATATATTGGAGGTATGTGGGAAGTAATATCCTCATATATAAAAGAAAAAAAAAAAAGAAAGAAAACACTTTTGTGCACATGTATTTTGTTTGTACGTTAAAATATAATTTCACTCTATTATTTCCTTGTTTATTTATTAAAAGTTGTCATTCTCACCAATGATCAAAAGCATTTTTCTGTTTTTCTCTATTTTTTTATAGAGACTATAGAAATGTTCTTTAATATTTCTCCTCAAACTTGTCCGTTTCCAAATAACATTGTTGTGATATCGGTTTTTTTTTTTCTCTCACTTTCATCCCCCTTGTCTTTTAACAGTCAACAGTAAACTTTGTATCAATTTGTTTGTTTCGAAAAATCATTTGTTGTCATTTACTTTGTGTGAGGCTTATTTAAATGTTTCAAACCGTGCCTCCAGGGTCCTTATGACCACCTCTCTCAGACGATCGCGCGATCCAACACACCACTGGTTCCAACTACTTCATGATCCTGGTTTGTTTGCGCTCTACGAAGCTCTGCAGCTTCACACTAGTTTCCCCCTCTCCCTTTTCATATGAGGAGGAAGATCAGTGCTAACACAGTAGCTAATTTCCTGTTCTTGTTGTATGGTCTACGATTTTGCTTTATAGAGCGAACCAGTCCCGATCGTCCATATGGATGAATCTGACATGATGCGATAGGGAGGTAGTTAAGGTATCATTCCTGTCTGGGGAGAGCAGGGTCGGGCAATAAAACCAATAAGGGGAGCCGTTCAATGACCAGAAGCACTAGAGCTACACTGCAAGGTCTCGAAATCCCGTGCCAGCATTTTCTGAGTGCATGGATGGTTGTTTTAGCGCCTCCTTCTGTTTCAATTCCATGAATAGTAAATAGAAGAAGATGTTCACTGCGTTGCTAATAAAAACACATTAAACCACAACGCGAAAAAGAAGAGAAAAGAAAGAAAGCGAGGGAAAGAGAGAGAAAAGCTGAAAGGAGAATTAAAAGAGGAATGAAAGGGGAGGGAAAGAAAGCGAAAGAGAGAACAGGAGAGAAAGAGGAAAAAGGGAGCGAAAGAGAAACCATGAGCAAGCTTATAAGACAGCTTATTAGCATTTAAGGCTTAAAGATGTACTTTCTAACTGGAGCAAGGGCTGACTCAGTGGAAGGTGAGCTTTGCATGCAATGGCACAGGCTCACTAAGATCAGGTACATCAAGTAAAGGTGAGGGAAATAGTTGCCTGCAAACGAGAACTGCCAAGCGACCGTATGACTATCTTCCCTTCTTGTAGAGAAGTAGAAAGTGTTGCCTGGATTAAAAATCGTTATTAACATTAAAGGGCGGGTCTAGGTTTTTTTACCGACCTTCGACTTTGCGCAATTTTTGACTTTACCACTATATACTTATGCATGTCGTATATCATAGTAGCCATGTGAAAAAGTTTTTAAAATGGGATTATTTTGATCTTGTTGACATGGTAATTGAACAGGGCCTCTGATTGGCTAAACACGGGAAAAATGTAACGGCTTTTAACGGTAACTTGCATTACACCATACTTGGGTAGAGAGTGATGGTTATAGTGCGCAGGAAAACTCAAATGAAGCTGATTTTTGACATGGTTGGCAGTCAACCAGGAGCTCACCAATCAGAGGAAACGTTTGCCATAATCAAAATTGAAGCCCAAATTAAAAAAAAAATCTGATTCATGGTTTCATAGCGCTTTGGATGCTGATACTCTGCCAAAATTTCATGTTGTACGACTCTTTCGTTTTTTAGTTACGTCGTTCCCATTTCATAAAATCCCGATTTTCACCATATGAAAAAAAGATAATTGAGCTAAAAACGTAATTGAAAATAATAGAATGCCAAAAAAAAAAACAATAAATTGTTTTTTTTTTTTTTTTTAATTGTTAATTTATTTAAAATATAAATTATTACATTTTTGAGGCATTTGGCAATTGCAAACAGAGGGTGACATAATGGGTTTAAATTATTTTTTTAAAATAATTGTCTTAAAGGTGCGTGTTCCGATCGTCTTGGACCCCCCCACCCCCCATTTACCAGAAGTAGTATCGATTTTGATATCAGATGAAAGGCCGTATTCGTTATTTTTCTCATTGTTGTCCTGAAATTTTAGCCTACAAATCCATTCATTCCCAAGATATACACAAAAAACACACGCCGTTTTGATAGGTGGTTAACCACCAATATACCCAGTATTGAATAGGGCTTTGCAACTGCATTATTTGTCGTTTAACATCAAAACCGCAAGTTTGTTTCCCACGGTACTTGACGGGGTGTCTGTGCCCCAGTGCCACGCTCTCATATCAAATAGAACCAATACACAGAAATCGGAACAAGCCCGTTAAATATCACTGGGTAGAGTGACAAATAAAGAAGACCAAGAACTGGCTGTCGAGCTGAACGATTTCGAGTTGGTAGGAGGCATAATGATTTAATGTTTTAAAACTGCTTGCTTAAATCGAGCATAAAATTTTGAACGGAATGTCCTTAATTACCTCAAACAAACAACAAATGAAAGCTTAAAGTTTACACTTTCCTGTCTATAATCCTATCATGATTTCCTATCATGATTAATCCTCAATGTGGTGTGTGTATGTGTCACTAAATGTTAAGTTTTTTATGGAGCGCCCACAGCTTATATTTCTTTGATATAGTGAGCGCGAAAGTCAAGAACGTGAAATTTCTAGTTATTATTTAATCCTGGACAGTTCAGGAAATATGAATGTCCCTTAATACTTTAGTATCCATGCATTTGCATTAGGGACGACACTTTTACGTTAAGTACTCGGACTACGCGATACTCTGTCCCAATAACATTAACTGTCTGGTTTTTATTCCATTAATTTAAAAAAAAATCACTTCGAAATAAGTCACGAAACGAAAGTTGTTGTGTATCTTTGGACCTAAGACGTTTTTTATGTATGACGAAACAAATGGGTCCATTTAAACCTCCAAATCTATTGAAATCTGGGCATTTCACTCTTGTTTTGAAAATAAGACGAATCAAAATTATGGTAGCCCATTAAAGTTGCCACGAGAGATTTCACATATCGACGGTTCGCTATCTTCCATCAAAAATATTCCCCATCTGAAAGGATTAACCTGAAATGGTTCTTTGGTACAAAATATGGACATGTGCTATTTCGTATAAGAGCAATACAAAATTCAGCACAAAAAACAAAAATATTGAATATAAACAAAAATAAGTAAATGCTTGTTACCCAACTGTCACTCTCCACAAAAATCGCCTGTGTAGGTAAACTGTACACTAGAGTGTGGGCCTGACGTTCGATCCTAGCAGGATCTTCCATCCCAAAGGCAAACTGACAAACAGCATATAAGACAAACCATATAGATTGCGAGTCAAAATGATTGTTCCCCGATGACAACAAATATTAAAATATTTGTACCAAAGGTTACTATCTTGAATTTTAAAAAATTTAAATTACAAATATTTACCTTCGTCAATCACCACGTCAAAAATCCCGAGATACATGTATTTCGATTTCAAGTTATGCCTCTTTTTAGAGGGCTCCCAATTGGCCGCATGTACCAATTTATAGAAATTCCCAATTTAGTACAGTAAACATTGTTAACAGTGTAATTCACAAACCAGGATACAGAAACCGAGATAGGCAAAACTTTCTTGCTTGTCGCCTTTATTCATGATATAGATTTGAAGCACAAAATTAAAATTTTATCATGCAGTAAAATTGGTTCAAAAAAGGTCTGACCTTTGGCCAACTAAGTTCTATCACTCACTTACATTGAAACCTGTTTTTGGTGTGTATTTTTCAATATCTGTTGGTTTTTGCCTTAGTTTAATACGTTAAAAACGAGTTCATTCCACACCTTGAAGAATTCTAAACGTCAAAATAATGCACTTGTTTGTTTGCAGCATAATCATAACTTAATCAGTTTCAGAAGATATCAGAAATTACCCACTTTTCCTCTGCATTCAGCTTAATGAAACAATGTTTAAAAAAAAAAACAATCGCAACCTTTGATGCTGTAAGAGTGCAGAAAAAACCCCAAAACATATAAAGCAATACATTTTGAAACATAGATATCACATTGGTGCGTAGATACTGTGGCCATCATCTGGAATGTGGCCTCATCACCTGGCAGTCATCTGTCTTTTTGGTTGAGAAGGCTGTTCTGCTGGCAGCATCTCCAGGTGTGAAGTTGATGGCGGGCCTGTAATCTGTATGGGCATGGGTACATCTTTAAGTCCAACCTGGTACTGCGTTGAATGTAACAGACAGATTCAGTTGGCAGAGGGTTACGGCGACTACTGATCCTTGGATTTATCTGGACCGTTCCTAACCTTGTTTATGTTGGCCAAGGATCTTGCGTTGCATGGTATTTCGCAGCTTCTGGATGTCTGGTTTCGAACAGTCCCATGACTGTTAACTTAGTCACTTGATGGTAAACCAATCTCTTAGACGGGGTTTTTTCAGCTCGAGGGAATCTTATTCGAACAGCCGTGAACTTCATTGGGGCTTCCTGTCATTACTTCTGGGCCCTAAAGGTGCTTGATCTACTGACATATTGTGGAGACCATTGCTTTTCTACCTCCTCTTCAAACCCTGGCTTGAAAGTGGTGTTATACTCATTGGTGCATTTATTACCATTTAAAAACCCACCATTTGTAAAGTATACATTAGGTATCCCACTTGAATTTGCTCTTTGATACTCAAATCAATAGAATCTTGCACAGCCTGTCTCAAAAAAGTGGTACAATCAGAAAAAAATTGGTTAAATATGAAATTTCAAAATAAGTAATTCTTACTTGGCATAATATTAAAGAACAAAGACCAGGCTTTCCAATGGTGTTTGTTTCATCTTATTTTCTTTTGTCAATCCAGAGATATAATCAATTTAGTGCGATATACCAAAATCGATTTTGTGCCACTTTTATGCATGGGCAGAGTTGTTTCGCCCAAGCTGTCTTGAAGCTCACAAAAGATTGCAACTTGACCAAAGAAACAAAACACAGATTAAAGTAAACAAAGGAAGTCTACTTTTATCGACACAAGTTTTAATAGTTAACACAATCAGTTCAATGATAAATATCTTCTTTCCATAAATAATACACAATACAAATATTTGTTGCACGTCAATGAAATGGAGCTTTGAATTTATTACAAAATTTTTATCTGTTAAAATCAATACAGAAGGAATGTAATTGCAACCAAAATAAACACTCCAAATCCAAAGAAATGGTTTCAAAATATTGCACTATCTTTGTGCATGTATTAATTGTTGTAAAAGTCAATAACATTGAAATTTGGAAGCAAAGTATCAAAATGTGGTAGGAATTTGCGTTTCATGATACTTCAAGACCATAAAAACTCTCTCCTCCAGGTTGTTGTACGCTCATGGTTCTCTTCTAACAAACAACAGTATGTTACTCACTTTATAATTAAAGCCAGAGCTTACTGATCATAACTTCCACCATTACGTAACTGTTTTCGTATCTTTTAGAGTTTCTTTATGAATTTAATCCTTTTTAAAGAATTTCATATCTGTTCAAGTGTGAATAACTTATGTTTAACTAATTTTTTCACCGTTTTCACTCAACCAGAAAGTGGCACAAACTTGTTTTTTGTGTTCCACAGTAAATTGGAGTTATCTCTCGATTGAAACAAGCAAATGAGATGAAACAAAAAATCCTGGAAAGCCTGGTCTTTTCTCTTTGATGGTATGTACACAACGACTTACTTATGATGAGATATAATATTGAAAAAAAAATCGGTTTTTGATTGTACCATTGTTTTAGACAGGCTGTACAAAGGCAACTTTGAGGGCGTTTATTTAAATGAGTGCAGATATTGATTGCCTGAACCAAATTGAATAATTCAAAAATCCTGTGAAAGCTATTTAAATGTACTTTTGAACTATTTACAATTTTAAGAGCTACCTTTCACAGTTTGAAAAGAAAAAATCAGAATATTTGGGGACAAAATCATTTGACTCACACTGTATACGCATGGAACAAAGACGGGAACCAGCAAAAGAAAACAAAGGGGGAGAATGGAAGGGATGGGTGATGATGATGATGATCCTCATCATCATCATCATCCTTCGGCTGCGGAGCAAGGCGATTACAAGATTTCTCATGCACATCTATCTTGGCAAGTGCGCTATCGCTCATCTGCTGCAGCTTGTATCAAATGCCTTTAGCATCCCTAGCAGCACAGTTGGATGTGTCAAAACTAGTCACGTGCTTGATGGATTCACCATAGACTTGAAGTGTTGGATGAGGATGACAATTTTGCGAGTCAGTACTCTGTCCTTGGTCACGTCTATTATGAGGCCAAGATTTTCTGCAGCCGCTGCAGTATTGGTCAGCTGGGTCTGTGCCTTCGGAAGAGTGGATTCCAGCAGGCATATCATCACAAATCCCAAGTCCAATTCAATACTTTGGCTGGTTATCGTCTGGAGCGGCGAGGGTGTGATACAATTCCAGAAGTCAACAATCCTATGTGGCCTTCTTCAGTAGAAAGTCTCTAACATGATGAAAATGAATTGAGCTAAAACAACCTCACCCTGAAAAAACTCCTGTGGTGACTTCGAAAGGATCTGAAATGTTTCCGACGACCATTACTGCACTTTTAAGAGTTGTTGTATAGCGCATTCACTACTGCTTCCGGTATTCCATAATGCCGCATCACAGCAAACATAACCTTTCTATTGATGGAATCAAGGCCCTCTTAAAGTCTATAAAGGTAAAGGCGACTGTAAGAGGAAGCTGGTAGTCTTGGAAACCTTCCATGACTTCCTGAGGATGGATCTGCTGGTCACGAACTTCTTCCAGAACGAAATCCAGCCTGGTTGCTTCTTAAGATGGGGTCCACATGATCTCTGATTCTGTTTAGAAAGATCTTGTTGTAAATCTTGGCTGTAAATTGCCAAAAGAGATATTCCTCGATATTTGGTCATCAGACTCTAAGTTCCCCTTCTTGGGAGAGGAACAATGATGCTAGTGGGCCATTGGCTGGGTGGAGTGAGAGTGGTGAAATACTTGGGCCTATGGGCTGTAGCTCTCCTCTAGGTTGGTGGATTGGTTTCGATGGGCAGATCTTGAGAAGCCGGTGGAGGCAGTTCAAATAATAGTGAACCGTGGCTGTTGTGGAGCAAGGAACTGAAATATCCTTCCATTCTGCAAGTAAGCCTCTCACTTGTTGGGGTGCCAGCCTTTTATGTTGACCTTGACACTGGTTTTCTTGTCTTTGCCGGTTAGATTATGAGATTTTTCCATGTAGTGGTATAATCACCATTTGAGTCAGCCAGTTTGAGATCTTCCATTTGTTTGTAGAGCATGGCTGCCTCATCTGACTTATAACTCTCATTCACGCTTAGTTAAGCCTTTTACAAAGTTCTCTGGACTGCTTAGACTTGGAAACCCGTTCGTCTTTTGGCTTCATCCCTCTCTGACTTCAGATGGATATTATTGGCAGTTTACCCAGCTGCGGCAACTGCCACATGTCTGCGTTTGCCAACAACCGTCCTCACTACCTCTGCGACAGCATGTTCAAATTGTTGGTACCTCTAGGTGATTGGTGCTCATATATCGTAGCACTGGAGGGTTTCAAATCTGTTGGACAATTCCAACTGGAAATAGTCTCTTGTGGATATATCTTGCAGTTTCTTCCAGTCGAACTTTGGTCTTATGAGAGGTTTCCCTCTGGTAGTTCTAAGGCTGCAAACGAGCAAAATGCTGACGAGCCGGTGGTCGGAGTCTAGTTCTACTGAGTTGTAGGCCCTGGCAGTTCCTCAAAGAGTTAGACCACTTGCTGTTTATTAAGATGTGGTCCAGCTGGTGCGTTGCCCCCGTTGGATGCATCCATGTCCACTGACGTTGCGTAGGTTGTGGAAATTTCATCTGTGCTGACGAAGTTTAGTTCTTCACACAAGCTCCCCAGTCCTCCTCACCATGTGTTTTGTTTTTATCATAGAAACAGTGGCGGCCAACAACTACGGGATGTGATAGATGACTTTCATTTCCAACTTTAGCATGAAGTCCTCACACAACCAGGTGGATGTTATGTGTTTTGGCCTGTTCTAAATGGTCCTCGAGAGTGTTGTAAAACTCACTCTTGTCATTAAATGTAGCGCACTCAGTGGGGGCATAGACAGATGTCACTGTAAGTTTTGGGTTGCCATGGAATGTGGCAGTGATGATCCTGTTTGAAATGGGACTTCACGCTTTGCAACATTTGTAGATGTCTTGCCATAAGTATACCAACACCGTCTTGTCTCTGTCCTTGCTGTGCTGTAAATTAACACCCAGTTTTTTATCAATCAGACCATAGCTCTTCTGTGGGGTTGGTTGTAATTAGGCGATGTTCTTGGATGCCAACAATATCTATACCTGCATCGGTACAGCCCATGAATACCTGGTGGTCCTTTCCCTGCTGGTACAAGATACGTACATTGTAGGTGGATACAATACGAGGTTGAAGGCAGACAGTCGACACTTCTCAGGACCATCAGTTCGTGTTGGTGTGCCGAGTTCCTGCTGGCCCGTCATTGAGTCATCAGTTGACGGTCGCCCAGCTGCCTTTGATTGAGTACTTGGTTTCTTTCTTGTATTTTCGTAACATGAGTGGTTGCAGAATTGTGTCAAATCCGGATCTGGCAAACTTAACGGGTGATCAGCCCTGATAAGCTTGGTTCCGGAAGCAACGGCAGCCGAATTCTACTCATTATACTGTAGTTCGCCTCTGTCCTGAAAGCATGATTGGCCGGAGAAATGCAATTCGTGGGCCCTATACTGTCATGTTTTAAGCAGCAACTGTCCAATGGCCGGTGGGATTGCTCCTCGTACGCCCTATGCCGTTGGAAAATAATTTATTTTCTCGTCTGCCAAGGTAATGAACAAATACCTAAAACTAAGTGCAGGTTTCAACCTGGCTTACAAGAGACCAATAGAAGGTCTAGAAGTGAGGAGCAGAGAGAAGTCAGAGCCCCCAACCAGCACCTACACCGAAATGTAGGGATACACCTTGCCCGACAGCAGGAGATCTGTGTATATGTACCCCTGCTGTTCTGTCATCGGTGATGTCATGACCTTACCCGGGTGCAAAATGCCTCTAACCTACGCGATGGTCGATGGGGTATAAAACCTATCTGGTCATGAGTTCATCGAAAAAGGACTAGTGTAAGAAAAGTAAAAGTAAGTACAGAATATACATTACTGTATCAGAGAAAGACAGCTGAGGAGGTAGAGGGCGCTTAACCCCTCACTCTGACAAAGAACCATCCTCTCACCCAAATTTCAAAAAAGCAATGTTCTTCTCAACCTATTTTATCAGAAACTCTCACACAGATGCTTTTGTATATTCTATAAATATTGGTAAAGGAAAAATTTAATAACATTATGCAGAGTTGCAAAGGGATTCAATTTGAATAGGGATTTTGTTCTTATACAATAATGCAACTGTTGTGTCTATTTTGATACGCATTTAATTGTCCATAATCACATCATTGACAAGATTTTTGTTTGGTGTAATTTTGATTTTTGGTTTAGAAGTTATGACAAGTTTAGAGAAGCCCTTCTGAATCGGGTTGGTCTGATTCAATGACCTTAACACAATAGCTATGCATTGACAACAAACCAGAAGAAACTTTAATTAAAACAACCGATGATAAGTGTCACTTAAATTTAAATACATGGCCTATTGTTTCAAAACATGGGGATCGTTTTTGATTTAATCAAATAAACAAGACTTGCGTTTGCAATTGAAATCAGGTTTTGGACACGATATTGCACCTTGAGTTAAAAGACATCTAAGTGGATCAGAAGTCCAGTTCAAGCACTTACATAGAAAATGGTCACAACAATTCATGTCCATTGTTTAAAGTTCTCTTCCATTTAATAGATATTCAGAAAATACAGTTCCAACAAGTTACACGGCTTTCTTCATAACTAAAATAATACTTATTTTAAGCTCATTCCTGCCAAAACATGTCCTCCTTTGCGCGACTCTCACCTCCACTGAATTCCAAACCTTGCATTAGTATTTGTGATTTCACGAATCGGACCAGCCTGGAATTTATTTCATCAATGCAATCTCTGGACGATTGTCGACATGAGATGGGATATAAAGCATATTGAAGTGTAAAGAAATGTACTTTTAAAAGAGTGTTAACATTATAATGAACAGAGGTGGTGATATTTTTAATATTATGTTTCTAATCCTGCGTTTTTATTGATACACGCTGTATTGCTACTTTTGCCTTTGTATCAATTACAGGAAATAAACGACATTGAAACCGCCGATGATCAAAGTCACCATTATGAAAACATTGTCCACATTCCACCCCAACCATATCGAAACGGCAGTATCATTACCAGAACACATCACATTGAAATACACGTGTCATGCGTTTTAGCCAATCAACGCCCCGTGTTCGCCGAGTTTGATCCGAATGTTACAACCATAGTTTATCACGAAACTGGGTATGGTGAATTTGAATTCTCTCTACACATGTGCAGCGATGACACGTTTGCTGAAACTCCAAGTAATACTTAAATTTTCAAGTCAATAGAACATTAAAGGGACATAATGGCATGAACAAAAATTTGACATAATGAAAAGGACCCTTACTGAAATCACTTCCACGAGTTTGAAAACAATTTGGATGTTTACATTCTGTAAAAACAGTAAAAACAGCAAGAGTTCCAGGGGGGAGGTGGCAGTTTGTGGCAATTTCTGGAACAGAAAAGCAAGGTGTTCACATCCCTGACAGAATTTACAGTGTATCTAGCATGTTTTGCGACACAATTCAAAAGCATTCAGACCGGTGTGGCAGGAGATATAGTCCTCCGGGCTCACAGTCCGGGAACAATGGTGAACAATAGGGCAATCGATTCAGTTGACTTTTACGCAACATTAGTTTCACGCTTCATTCCGTTGTCGTCTATGGAGCCCGGACTATGATACCTGCCGGACTGTTTACTTTCACACCAGGATTCAGGCATTGTACTTTAGGCTTGTAGTAAGATATTGATCTGGCAAGTGAAAGATGGATTAGCCGGGATTAGCACCGTGACATCAATGGTCTGTGAGCTGATGACAACATGCTTTTCAAGTTTGGTAAATGCTGGCAGTAATGTCAGCATCCTTGTTCCAGAAATTGCCACAAACTGCCACCTCCCCCCGGAACTCTTCCTGTTTTTACTCTTTTACAGAATGTAAACATCCAAATTGTTTTCAAACTCGTGGAAGTGATTTCAGTAAGGGTCCTTTTCATTATGTCAATTTTTTTGATGCCATTATGTTCCTTTAATTGGTAAAATATTTATTGGTAAGATCAATATAATATATTAAACTATTTTACTAGGATGTTGCGTAAAAATGGAAATTAACTACTCCCCCTCCCCCGACCAGAATATCGAAGCAATCTTATGTTCACAATGAAGATGTGTGAATATTATCATATAATCATATAATATGCTTCAGCATAGACAAGAAAATAAAAAAGCGGGAGAAGTAATGGAACTAGAACCGTACGAATATAAATGAATATTATAGGACCACCAGACCGTCCCTCAAGTATGGTGTCTCTGTGACTGCGTGTCCTACCTATTTTCTTCTCCAATGTTTACTTCACGCAACTTTTGTTTCAGCACTCTACCTTATAGCCTCGGCTACAAGGGTTTATTTTGTATATGTTGTCATGATAGCTAGGACACACTCTCGTGATCATGGGGACTCTCAAGTCGTGTCCACACGGTCGGACTTAAGTCACTTACTACCGGTTCTAACTCTGGTGGCCGTATGGACGCGCACTGATCGGATCTAAATTCTGACGGTATTAGTATCGGACTTAAATTTGGTTGTGTGGACGCGCATTTAACGGTATTAGCGCTTAGATCCGACATAACTTTACGTCCGATAAGCTTATTACTGGTACTAGCTGACCGTAACTGGTCCATGGCAACTGGCATCGGAGTTATAAACTTTCCCCCAAAGAAGGTTAGAATAATGATTAAAATTGAAAGAAACATGTGAAAACATCGTTACTTAACGAAATCTGTTTTATTCATGCACAGGTACCTAAACACCATTGAAAAAACTCTCACAATGACCATTTAAATGGTAATTAATGGCAAAATCAATTCATCAATTTTGGTGAAGATATATTTAATTGATTTAAAGTGACAGGAGGAGATTTTTTTTAGGATATCAATTTCTCTCAAATTTCACTGGATCGGTTGTATACCACCTACCGAGAACGTTTGGAAGGTTTATTGGACAAACAGGTGCAAAAGAAAACCGCAAACCTTGTTTTGAACTTGCCTGCTATCGTAATCGTTCCCCATAGAAAAACATGCTTTTACTTTCTGTCGTGCACGACAGAAACTAATAAATCATCATATTATTACATAAAGACGGCGTATTCGGCTTATTCACTTCAGGTGTGATCTAATACATTGGTAAGCATTCCAAATATGTAAAAAACCTAGGTTCAAGAAAAATTGGGGGCGCTTCTTTCTGGAAATTTCCTCATGTCTCTTTAAGTTTAAACTTTGATTCACACGTAGTGCAGGTCAATATAAAGTGAGATAGCTCAGCGTGTTTTTTTTTCTAATTTCTGACCTGCTAAGGAATAAAACCACTTTGTACATTCTTTTTGTCATCACGTATGGACATTTTTGCATCAAAATGCTAACAACCGTGTGGACGGGCAAAGATTAATTTTCCCCCGAATCAGTGGCGTATCCAGGATTTTGGAAACAATAATGTAGGATTTGGGAAACGTTTAATGTACTCGCTTCGCTCGCCTGCTGACTCATTTCTTTGAGTCGCAAAATGAGACGGTTGTCAGCCTCTGCATGCTGTAAATCATAACATCAAAACACCGGCTTCTCCCTGGCTCTCCTCTTCTATACTCTTTCCTCCCTTTTTCTTGCCCCCTTTTTTCTCCCTTGCCTTCAAAATTTCTCCCCATTTTTTTCCAAGGATGCCTGAGTCGCCCACTTCACCCACCCCGAGTCACGCCACCGCTTTCCATGCTTTTCTTCAGAAAAGACGAAAATGCCACGGTTAGTTCCGATAGAACGTCCACACGTACTTTACTAGTACCGGTCATAACTTTATGACTTAACCCTGCTCTTCTTCGGCATTAAATCGTCGAATTTAAGCCTAGTTAGGTCCGATAGAGTTAAACCCGATGCGCGTTCACACTGCAAATTTATACCCGACACTAAAACCGACCAATTTAGGTCCGGTAATAAGTGACTTATGTCCGACCGCATACCGCCGTAGTGGAGACGATTACAATAGGGTACAATAGGCGTGAGGGGGATTAGCGGATTTTTTTTTTAAAAATTACATCGGACATAGTTAATACCGGTAATAACTACACATGTGGACGTAGCTTCAGTTTCGTTACACCAGGTTCGATTCCTTATTTAGGACATTCATTTCCCGGATAATTTTCGATTCACGACCAGTCCGATTTTCTGCCGTACAATCGTACAAAAGTTATCACTAGCGCAAGTCTCATTGCCATTTTCCATCGTTTTGCCCAATTCTGGCATGTTTTGAAACAATGATTTCCCCTAATTTACGACCCAGATAATAAAATTAATTTTTATTACTGATGACCGTTCACATGTAATATAAATTCATGCAAAAATTCTTTCGGAAATGTGGTTTCCGTAGGGTATCATGGAAACCCCTTGGTCTCTTAAGTGTCAATGAAACAACAATTAAATTTAATTACCATTAGTGTTTGATTTTAGCATGATTCTGTATACGTGGGTAACCACCAAAATAATGTCTAAGGTCAATTATATACAGAAAATATTTTTTATCACTGACCCTCCCATTGGTGCATAAGGGACGTCGAAGTGGACCCAAGCTAATGTTTTCTTTCGGAAACGAAGTGTAAGATTAATTTTTATATCAACTGAAAGCTATTCAATTGCCAAAAAATGGCCATCAATTTTGTTGCGTGAAAACAGGACGCGCGAAAAACGAAATTCTGAGTCCACAAGGAAATTTTCTGTCACTATCACTGTCTTAAATGCTTAGTTACCAACGTAGGGGGCCCAAAGGTCGGCCTCCATTGCATTCAATGGGAATATGACCTTACTTCCCCCTACTATGTTAATTAAGTGTTAAGACACTTAAAACTATTCCTTGTTTTTAATCCTATGAGCTCCATCAATAATTTGCACCATTTTTAATCCAAATTGGAGTAACTTTAAAATTGATCCCTGTACAACTTAAAATGGCCCTATATATTGATTGTTATGCTTTTAGTCTGTAACTCAAACACTCTAGGTTGCAGGTAGTACAAACCTTTTTTTTTTTTAATCCTTATGGCTAGACAAATAACCTGGTATATAGTTTTCAACACGAGTGGATCAAATTTTAACTACTTAGTCAATTTGACTCCCGTGTAGTTTTTGTCTGGACCTCCTCCTTCAGGCACTATTTGCGGCGCTTAAGGGGACTGTTAGGCAAGAAAAGTTTGAAAATTTTGACTATTTTGGTGAAAGTTTTTATCTTTCAAATAGTTTTTATTTGGTTCTAATCGGACAATCCATTCAAAAGTTATGATCGATCAAAGGTCGGAATCATTCTTGGTCCAGAGTACATTTGTTATGAACATGCTCTCGAATGTGCAATTATCATAATCTCCAAGCGAGGCCAGTGAACAACTGTCGTAAATTGCTATGGGAATGTATGAATCCGATGTTTTTAGTGAAAGTAAGTGATCAAGTGCAATCTTCTCTGAGGAATGACACCATCTTAAAAAAAATCAAGTGAAGAATCCAACCGGTACAAAATGTGCACATTCCTTATTAGTCGATCTTTTAACATAAATTTATGTAGGATGCTCAATTGATATTAATATTTTCTAGTATTACACTGTGCGCAGAATGTTCTATTTTAATTTGGCTTGAATTTGTTTTATTCTTTGTATAATATGTAGTATATATTTTGACTCCTTGTATATGTAGGTTAATTTGGGTATGTGTAAGGTGTGTAAAAGTGTTGATGGTTGGTGTGGGCGATTGTGAGTGGTTGGCGATAATTTGGTGTGTGGAGAAGTTGAAAATGAAAACCTGAAATGAACCATTGGGATTTGAATGTTTTTTATCGTAAAAAATCGTAAAATTAGTGATTAAAGACTTAAATTGCGATTTTCGCACAATGGCACAAAATTGACCAGTATTCCAGATGTCTCAACAATTATAGGTCTAAATGACCTTAAAATGGCAAAAAAGTTGTATTTTTAGTAGATCTAGGTCAGTACGGAGACTTTTCAAAAATTAATTCCATTTGAATTTTCCCATTTTGTTCAAAATTAGCAACATTGTCGGATTTAGCACAAAATTACAATTCAAAAACCTCTAAAATCCAAGGAGCAAAACTTGCTGAAAAGGGGCTCTGTAGTGCTCTAAATAAGGTTTTAACTATCAACTAGAGGTGGTTTCATACTCCTAGCTGTTTTAATTTAATTATAATTTAATAATTACTAAGTGTGTGCACCTTGGGCAAGGCACTTTAACCTCGCTTGCCTCTCTTTCACCCAGGAGTGAAATGGGAGCTGTTAGAGGGAATATCACACTCTAAGTGCTGATAGGTAGTGCGCTACTTGGCCTGGCAGCAAACCTTAATGAAGCGACGTGATTCTGACGGTTTCCTGATGCAGCGTAATGATAATAGGCCACTCGCTTTGAATCCTCGGGTAAAAAGCGCAATATAAATCCGCTATTATTATTTATTATATTAAAAATCCACTAGACAGCCGTACCGCCCGCAACTATGGAGCTTCCGTTCAAGAAAAATCTGCTGTTGAGTTGATACTTCGCTAAGTCCAAAAAGTCTAAAATAAACAAAATTTCCTTTAGCCTAACAGTCCCCGTAAGTATCACATTTGTCAGGCTGTCTACATATATTTTAATCGCTCACACCTTTGTAACTCGAGATGTGTTACAATGTCCGCTAGCTCCCGCGCAATATTATTTGTTATAACATAAGTTACTGTTCACACAAAAGAACGGAGGAAACCTTTGAATGGTATTTGATTTTCAAACTCGATGGCAGACGAGGTCGATGCACAAAATGTGAATAAAAAAAAAAACAAATCAGACCATAATAAGATTGGTTTTTGGAATTCTTAGAAATGATAGTGCCTGCTAATTTTTTACATCAAAGGCACCGGATTTTCCAGGTGAAGTGGATCTTAGGCAGGCCTCTTCTCGAGGCGCGGCTATAAAATACCGGCAAATACAGGTTCGTTGCTTGTCTTTTCTTCCCATCGTGTTTCTACAAACGTGTAGAGCGACACCGACGGCAAATCCGATGGATCCAATTTACTACGAATTTCTTCGTGATGGGTAAGTCGCCTACAGTTCACCCTCTAACATTACCATTCTAGTAGATCATCTAGTAGGACATTTGAGTTTAAACCCCCACCCACACCGCCTGCACCCATCGTCTATGAGTTCTTCTAATATTAATTATAAATGTCTTAAAAACTGTCAAACATAGCATCAGGGTATGCCACTTAATTGCAGTGAAAAACAGCCTCTCAAATCATTCAACCTTTTGCCCAGATGTTTATCCTACTATACCATTTTAAGACTAATAATAAAAAAACAACCCGTCTATCCAACTGAATCCTCTTTAAACTAATTACTAAAACAATGTTCTAGCACGGTAACTGCAATATACTAGTATGACGGGATGAAGGGGGTGCACCACCGAATACCCCTTCCATTGAAATGAACGTAGATATGCCATGATATTGATGGATATCGATGGAGAACCTCTCACAAACCTGCGATTCGCTGATGATGTGGCAGTGATATCAACATCTATTAAAGATATGAACAAACATTTATCCAGCTTAAACAAAGCAAGCTGATTGGTCTAACCATGAACAAGGACAAGTACACGACAAAGTTTGAGACACAGGAAGATAATGAAGTTAGAGAAGGTGAACAACTATAAGTATCTTGGGCAAACACTGAAAATGGATGACACCACGAAAGAAGAGGTGATGCTGAGAACTAATGCATGGTGGATGAAATTTGGTCAACACAAAGGCATGCTGACAGATAAAAAAATATCACTATCACTAAGAGATTGTTCAATCAGTGTGTACTATCCACTATGCTATATGGAGCAGAAACATGGTCATTAACAAGAGAACTGGAGAAGAAACTCACAACAACTTAGAGAGCTACGGGAAGAGCTACGGGAAGACAGATGCTTCACTTATCCCTACGAGATAGAATAAAACATGAAGTAATTAGGCAGAAAGCATGGATGAAAGATATCATAGAGAAAATCGGAGAAGCAAAATGAAGATGGTCTGGGCATGTAGCAAGAATGCAAGGTAATATGTGGGCACGCAGATTAACAGAATAAAAACACTTTCCATCCACTCCATTGAAGCTTCATCCAGTGCATTGAATGGGACGCGAAGGGACCTGATATATATGAATATACATCACATCGATACCTTTTGTTTGCTGAAGGATGGGGTGGTGTCTCCATTGCTGACTCCTCATCAATAATAGCAGAAGATGAGAACACTAAAATGCCTATTGCATCATATATGAATGCAGAGACTTACATGACTCTAACATTTTCATTATTGATTTTAGGTCAGAAAAGAGATGAAACGCGCTTCCGATAATTGGGGGTTTCGTGATATGTTGATTTGTTAAAAATCCCGATTATTCTAGATTTTAGATTGAGGAAAATATGGCCGACCCCGATTGAATTGCTATCGTATTACGGTATAAGCTCTTGTAGAATGTTTTGCTTCAAACGCAATCTTCGCCACGCAATCACGAACAATATTGTGTTTGAATTTGAACTCTGTTCGGAACCTGATTGGTGGTTAGTGGTATGATTATGTTCGCAGGAGATTTGAAACTTCAGTTTGATTTGAGGAATCTTGGGCGTTTGGGAATTAAAAAAAAAAAAAAAAAAAAGCAAAGAAGAGGAGGACAAAAGAAAAGATGGAGACACGATATAACTGCATACATGGGAACAGCAATATGGACTAGGATAGCTAGAAGCAGAAGAATGGAAGTGACATGAGGAGGGCTTAATCCAACAAATGGATGGACATAGGATTCGCCGAAAGTACCATAAGTGACAATGGGCAAAATAAGAACATTGAGCAGTTTTAATAGATATTGAATTTGTGTGAATTTGTTTCTTGAGAGTGTTAGTGGTCTTCGGATTTCTCCAGCTGTATCATTGTTATCTGAACAGGTGGCATCATGGTATGTGAATTATTTCACTTCTTCAACAGGCTCGCCATTGAGCTGTATGTTTACTCTTCTTGGTTGTCTATTGCAAACGGGGATTTGGGTTTTGATTGTTTTTGCTTTCATTGCAGATATTTGGGGAGCAGCCTCGAGTCTTTTTCAGTTTCAGCCAGAAAAGCTAGTCATAGCAGAGTGCACATTGGGTAATCTCTAATTTCCCGATATGATGCCTGATAGGATATTGCTTTCATCATGGATAATCTCAAGAATACGCGAGTGATATGATGTACCCGTGTCTTACTCCCCTTGTTTTGGAACCAACTTTAGTTTCTCCGTCTTCCTGTACTGCAGTTTCCCCGTGGTTACAGTGCCAGATATGGCCCACGACTATCTGGGAACCCATTTCGAGCAAATATCGCAACAGGACGTGTCGTGTGAGATTGAGGAAATGTATGACGACCCCATTCGGATTGCTATCGCATAGGGTATAGCGCCATTCTAGGCAATCTCTTGTAAAACGTGGGATTCTAAAGCACATTTAGACAAACAGCATGTTGTGCTTTTTAAAAAATGAACTCTAACAAAACAAAAAAACAACCTAATTAAAAAAAAACTTTCCATCACTCATTGAAGCTTCATCCAGGACGCGAAGGGACCTGATATATATGAATATACATCACATCGATACCTTTTGTTGCTGAAGGATGGGTGGGGTTCTCAATTGCTGAACTCCTATCAATAATAGCCGGAAGAGAGAACACTAAAAATGCCTCTGCCATCAGATATGAATGCAAGAGAGAGACTTACATGACTATAACATTTTCATTATTGATTTTTAGCGTCAGAAAAGAGATATGGTGAAACGCGCTTCCGATAATGGGGGTTTCGTGATATGTTGATTTGTTAAAAATCACGGATTATTCTAGATTTTAGATTGAGGGAAAAATATGGCCGACCCCGATTGAATTGCTATCGTATTACGGTATAAGCTCTGTAGAATGTTTTGCTTGTATTCAAACCGCAATCTAGCCACGCAATCACGAACAATATGTGTTTGAATTTGAACTCTTTCGAACCTGATTGGTGGTTTAGTGGTATGATTATGTTCGCAGGAGTTGAAATTCAGTTTGATTGAGGAAGCTTTGGGCGTTTGGAATTAATTCAGCAGTCTAGCAGAGGGACATTTGTGGGATACGCTTGGAGACACACTGGGTTCACTCCCCCATCCTCTATTGGCATTGAGCTGTCCATAAGGATTCTCAATATAGACCTGGATCTTCGTCCTCTTATTTCTGTTGTGGGGCACCTCTCGTTTATTTTGTCACACCATGAGGATGCTTGTTGGTGCATAGATCGGTGAATATGGAAATATTGAAGGGCTGCCGCCCAGGACGTACCAACTGATCATTTTAATAACAAATAACGGAAAAAAATCCATGCCTTTAACAGCCCCATAACCCCAAGGCACTTTAATTCGTTAGGTTAGGTTTCTGGTTGATACATCCTGTAGCGAGTTTTTTCTCAATCAAGAATGCTTTGTTACAAGGTATATATTACCTGTATTTGCGTATTGGGCGTTCTATTCCAATCTAACAAGTGTTTAGACACATGAAGTTGAATCTAGAGGAGACTTTTTATATCTGACTGTTAAAGTGTTTATATAAATGTTGTTGTCCTTCCAGATGCCCCGTTGGACCGATACTGTGTTGTACACGCCACACAAAGCGAAAAAAGGTAGATTTTCATGAATCACATTTGCGTTTTTGGGTAATTTTATTGGAGATACGCGTAAGTAAAATTGACACATCCAAAAATACTAAGTTCTTTTTGTTGTTTCCTTTACTACATTAGTTTTGCAATTAATTTAAAAGAAAAGGAGGTTTTGCCTCTAAACTTACAATTCAAACCGTTTCACCAGGACAGGAAACGTTTGGATACTTTAAAGATAGACACGCAAGTGAGAGATGAAAACATATCTTATGGAAAGGGTTGCATCATTATCTGCCTTTGGAATGAGCATAATGTGTTCAATGCGCGTGGAGAGAATACGACGTGCCCGCTACTTTTGTGGCTAAGAACTCATCAAGTTCTCGTTACATTACTGATGATGTGTGTGAGCACAAGTCCAACCTCACCAGGAAATCGTAAGCGTCATATTGACTCATTTGCCTCATGAACGATCGAGTTTTGCTTAGCGCTGGCAATACTCCAAGGTGATCGCGACCAGATCGTAGACGGGCGGCTCCATACGGCGTCCCGATAAGTACGTATCTTTTCTCAAATTGAAACAAAATTGAAAACCAGCGTTTGAAAAATTCTCAATACGGAATAATACCGAAAGGCAATTTGGGAAAAATCGATGGTCCGTAGAGATGATATTTGAGATTTAGTTTAATTTGCATCATGCGCTATGACGGACTGATAACGTTAATCTCTCGCGCGCGCAGTACTAATTTAGATAAACTAATATTGACACAGACTACAAACGTTCCGAACGCTTATAGCGGCTACACACGTTGGATCAGGTTTCGGGACTCCATGCTGGAAGAAAGTAACTAGTGTATCTTACACATGTGGCCTACATTTCCTCTGTTCTGAGACATCTGCTAGTTTTATAGTAATAAGCATGCAATCTAGAGCTCTTGATATGGTATTGTTGTTGTAACAAAGGGCTTATTGGGAAGACGGCACGGAGTTCAGACGCAAAGTCATCGTGGTGCACATCCAACACATTCGTAAGGGTGTATTTTACTTCACCATCAACCTTGCGGTTCATTGCTCCTCCTTTCGGTAGCTTGTTACGACGACCATCTTTTCGACGATTGAGTTTGGCGGTTGAGCGTTTGATTCCCAGCGTATCTGCCACCTCAAGATAGTAAGCGGCATCAGCTTCAAGCAGGATTTCGGTCATGTTGACACTTCTATGTGTATCCCTTCGTTGGCTAAGTTTTTTGTCATGTCAATTTGAAAATAAATAACGTTGTATATGAAAAAATAACTATTACTGCGACTGCGAAATCGATTGAATATCTAGCGAATTCGAATGAACATAAATTAAAAACAAACATGAATGTGAACATGTCCGTTCAAATTGTTCGAATACGATTACAATAATAAATGGAGGTACATTTGATCGAAAACTGTATGCCGTTTTTAACGAAAGAATACACTTTAATGAAAATTGATATCAATTGCTGAATTGTTGAAACGCTTTTGCCAACGTTCATTCCAGATGAACGAACTCGATTATATAGTTTGCCACATAAATCTTGGCATATGAATATCAACTGGGGACTAATAAGACTGGCTCTGATCAAAATAAAATAAGTCATGCGACTAATTGTTCCTGAGGTTTGGAGAAGTGGTCCATATTTCATTCAACACCTGTAACACTGAAGAGTACGTCCACGGGTGGAAATCAACTTTGCCGCGTAAATCAACATGACAGGCAAAATACACTGCATTACTGTCAGCTTGCTTACACCAATACATTTGAAATCGCTATTGTCAAGCAAAATTTAATATATACTCCAACCAAGGACGTAAACAATATTGAACAAGCTTAATCTTGCAAAATATGATATTGTTTTAAACAACATGGTCTCTTATGGGTATTCAAAGATCTAGTTTGATTCAAATTGCAATATTTGGATTTAGCCATTGCAACGAACCGCTAAGATTTTCAGAAGCGAGAGGGACATAGTAAAATTTAGTAAATTTCAAATTCCAAGCCTTAAAACAAAAACATAGAAGCAGCGCAATAAAGGATTAAGGGTGTTAATATATGTTTTTTTTTTTTTTTTTTTTTTTTTTAATTTGTTATTCATTTTACGAAATAAATCGCAATGGGATATTGAGGGTTATTCCGTAAAAAAAAATTGAGGAAAAAAGCCAATTTAAGGTTCGAATTTCCTATACAAACACACTAAAGGCTATATTTAAAGGGCTTGACGACCATACCGGAACACATACGTGTACTTAATTCACAGATGACGAAGAGTGGGTGTTGTAGAATAGAAATCACCCAAAAACGAAAGATGGCAAATTAGGCCATTTCGGTCAAAATTACCAATCCAAAAATAGAGTGTGAAGATTTTTTTTTTTTTTTTTGATCGCGAATACACTAATAGTGTGGCAAGGTTGTTTTGTTTGGGTTTTGTTTTGTTTTGTTTTTTTGTGCGCGCGCTTACAGGCTAATTGTTTTCTTGTTATGCCAGTTTGAAGATTCCAATTTCCACTTTCTTCTCGCCATTTTTTTTCACCAGAGCAGCATGACACAAGTTTTACAGATTTTCACATACACAGCGCATCTTTGACCATTTTCAATTAACACTTTGCCACATAAATGACTGACAGTTGCCATGGTTGCAGCAGCCATAGGAGTTTAACCGTGTTAATGTTAAAATTTTAGACGAACCACTTCAACTGAAAAAAAAATTGTCAATATCAAGACAGTTCCGTTGCAACCCTAAAGTAAACACACCTCTCTGAATTTGAAAATATTAGGTATGGTATATTGAAAAAATGAAGAAAAAGTGCTTGTTTTTCATGCAAAGGTTTACGAAGAACAACTTTGAAGTAGCCCCGTGTCACCAATTTTAACTTCCTGGCCGCAATACAATATTTACTACCAACTAGTTCAATGGTTGCCCTAACCGAACCTATCATAAAACATTCTCAATTGACCGATTTTCTGAATTTGTCTAATTCGCAGCGTGCCCTATATAAGTAATCTGCAAAGCCTTTTCCGTTCATTGAACACAGGCTGGGCCGAGTCAAAGATCATAACATCATGTAATTTTCCGTGGCGTCGCTTTTTCATACGGGTGATTGGGCAGTCGGAGGGGGGTGGTGTGAGGGCAGGACAAGCGTACTGCATAATGAAAGCCTATTGTAAGGGTGGCGGGACGGTATAAGTTTCAAAATAGATAGACGCGATTTTTCACCTGTGAATGCACGAACCCGTAAAATTTTAAGAAGCGAGAGGACATAGTGCATTTGGTAAATTTCAAATTCCAAGCCATTTCATAACAAAATATCTCAGAGCAGCGCAATAAAGGATTAAGGGTGTAATATATGTTTTTTTTTGTTTTTTTTTTTTTTTTTTTTTTTAATTAAAAATCAACCTTCTGATGTGATTTTCACTGTCAAATTGAAATTAATTTTTGGATCCTTAAAAAAAAACATTGAGAAAGCCATTTTAAGTTCGAATTTCCTATACCAACACACACTAAAGCCTATCTTTAAAGGTCTCTGACTACCATACCGGAACACATAGATTCTAAATTCACAGATTAACGAGATTGGTGTTGTAGAATGAAATGCCAAAACGAAAGATGGGCAAAATTAGCCAGGTTCGGTCAAAATTACAATCCCAAAAAATATAGTTGTGAAGATTTTTTTTTTTTTTTTTTTTGATCGCGAACTACACACTAATAGGTGGACAGGTTTGTTTGTTTTTTGTTTGTTTTTTTTTTTTTTTTTGTGCGCGACGCTTAAGGCTAATTGTTTTCTTGTTATGCCATTTAAGATTTCCAATTTCCACTTTCTTCTCGCCTTTTTTTCTTTTTTCACCTGACAGCAGGACACTAAGTGTTACAGATTTTTCATAGTACAACATCCCCATCTTTTGACCATTTTCAATTAACCTTTGCCACATTAATTACTGACAGTGCCATGGTTGCAGCAGCCAATATAGTTTTGCCGTGTTATGTTAAAAATTTAGACGAACCACCACTGCTTGCAATAAGCAGCGTCGTTGCAACCCTAAATGAACAACACCTCGCATGAATTTGAAAATATTATAAGTATAATTTGAAAAAATGAAGAAAAAGAGTGCTTTTTTTCATGCATTTAACGAAGAACAACTTACTAGCACCGTGTCAACCAATTTTAACTTCCGTTTCCGGGCCACAATACAATATTTACTAACTAGTTCAATGGTTGTCTAACCGAACCCTATCATAAAACAATTTCTACAATTGACCGATTTTCTGAATTTGTCCTCATTCGCAAGTGCCCTTATATAAGTACTCTGCAAGCCTTTTCCGTTCATTTCACACAGGCTGGAGCTAGGCTTGGCGGGGTCAAAGATCATAACATCATCGTAAATTTTGCCTGTTGGCGTTCGCTTTTCAACGTGGGATTGCGTACTGCATCATAAGCCTATTGTAATGGTGCGGGACTGTAAATAAGGTTCAAAGACGCGAATTGTTAAACCTTTGAGGAACTTTTAGGTCTGTGTAGCCAGAAGGCTGAATAAATATAAAGCCTGATTATTTTTTTTTTCAGGATAGTTGTTCTAATGTGTGAGAGCACATATCATACATCCCCATAGTCCCCCTTGTGTCAATTGAGAATAAGAGGGTAAAAGCAGTAGTACAAGTTTATTTATGTTTTGGCTATTTTTGGTGTTTTTAAAAAAAAAATATGACATTTCTTCTGTTCTTAATTTGCTCTAACAAACTGGATATTCTGAGGCCATTGGAAGACAATATAATATTTGACACATAAAATAACATAGCCCAAAACAGATAGTACGTGATATGAGGAAAAAGACAATCCAGGTAATTTGCGCCAACTTTTTAATTTTTCCATATCTTTAATCAAAATGTGTATATTACATGAATATTTTTTGACTTTACTCACTGATTTAAAACCACAAAAGGTATAGACACCGATCAAACAGTGTGCATACGTGGGAAAACATGCAACGGCGGGCGTGTTCTGTGTGTAAGACGGGGGCCATTTTCGTCGTCCTGCTGAGTTAAAACGTACGTCGTCCCGCGACGCTAAATTAATAAAAATTCGTTCTGTTACCCATAAAGGCTGGTTTGGTCTAATCATTTCGGGTGATGTCTTTTGTCTATAAAGCCCTTACAACCCATGCAAAATATCGAGTTTGGAAAAATCTTGAGGGCTGCACTATTTTTCAATGTGCCAGTGTCCTCTTTAAAGTGTATTTTTTTTTCATGTCTTGAGAACACATGCCCCAAGGGGTAGAATCGACTTCCAATTACCTTCAAAGTTCAATCAATTTTATTTGTTTCATCATATATAGGCCTACCTACAGCAAAAACAATATGAGAATAATTATGTAAATAATGGCATTCATGTGAAAAATTAATTGGTTCCAAGATATTAATCAAAACTATTTTGCATACAAGTAAAGATTGTATAATAAGCGAGCGCGAAGCAAGCTCTTATAAGACAAACCTATGTACATATGACAGCTATTGAAAAGTCTATAGTCCTGACAGGTTGAAAATACCGACCCTCAATTTGATCCCCCCCCCCCTTTTTCGTTCTTACCATACCGTCTACCGGAGTTTATTAAGTCGACGGTAACTAACAGGAATTCGCCATGTAATATTGAAGGTTTTCAATATGTAAGTCCGATATTCCAAGAAGTAATTTGTTTTTAATTCTCCATTCTGTGGGATATTTTGTTGTCCTCTCGCAAATTTATTTTTTATGTACTTGTTTTCTCTAACATTAAACCTATATAATGTTGTGCTGATATTTTAAAAATAAGCTTGGAATAATTAAATCGATAAATAAATATTTTAAAATAAAATACTAAAATTTTTTTTTTTAATGTGTCATTTTTAATTCGTAATTTCTTCAGGGAGGGCCAAAATCCGAATTTGTTAGAATGGTGTCGCTGTGTGTTTTAACACAGGCTAACACGTAAAAGCGAGGATTACGGCAAACATTTTTTGATGACATCTGGTCCATACAAAAGTAGAAAGAATAAATAACACGGACGGAACTTAGACCAGGGGGGCCGGACACGATCTGCTGATTTGGGCATTCTCAAACTGATCCGATTTCCACGTATATGCATTCTAAACCTCATTAAATTTGTCAAAATTATTTTCCATATTTGACCTATTTTCTCTTTTCTTGATTTTCATTGACACTTTTGTGAACAAATATCTGGAATCTGTAAGTCACACAGGGCTGAAACTGGGTGGAGTGCGAGGTTACAGATTCTCGAACTGATTAGATACACAAAGTACATTGTCCTGGGTTTGGACATTTGTCCCTAGGGTACAGACATTGTCCTGGGGTAGGGGACACTTGTCCTGGGGATAGGGGACATTGTCCTGGAGTATGGACATTGTCCTGGGTTGGACATTGTTCTGGGTTATGTGACATTGTCATGGGGTATGGGGCATTGCCCCCCTTGGAGTTGGAACATTGTCCTGGGTGTTGGACATTGTTTTCTGGAGGTATGGGACTTGGTCCTGGAGTATAAAAATTGTCCTTGCGGTTTGGGACATTGTCCTGGGGTCTGGACTGGTTCTGGGATATGGACATTGTCCTGGAGTATGGGACATTGTCCTGAGTTATGGGACATTGTTCCTGGGGTATGGGACATTGTCCTGGTAATGGACTTGCCTGGAGGTACTGGGGGACATCGTCCTGGAGTATGGGACTCGTCCTGAGGTTGGAGCATTGTCCGAGGTATGGGACATTGTCCTGATGTATGGAACATTGTTCTGGGTATGGGAACATTGTCTGGGGTATGGGATATCTCCTCCTGGGGTATGGCATTGTCCTGGGGTATGGACATTGTCCTGGGTATGGGCCTTTTCCCTGGGGTAAAATGGGACCTTGTTCCCCTGGGGTATGGGGACTTGTCCTGGGGTATAATACATTGTCCTGGGTAGGGACATTGTCCTGGGTAGGGACATTGGTCCTGGGGAATGGGTGCATTGTCCTGGGGTATGGAACATGTGGGGATATTGGACATTGTCTGGGGATATAAACATTGTCCCCTGGGTGATATGGGATTGTCCCGGAGGTATGGTACATTGTCTTTGAGTATGGGCATTGTCCTGGGGTATGGGCATTGTCCTGAAGTTTGGACAATGTCCTGGAATATGGGACAATTGTCCTGGATTAATTTGGACTTGTCCTGGAGTATGGGAACTTGTCCCGGGGAATCTGGGATATTTGACATTGTCCTGGAGGTTAGGGACATTGTCCTGGAGGTATGGGACCATTGTCCTGGGTATGGGACATTGTCCTGGAGTATGGGGACAATTGTCCTGGGGATATGTTACATTGTCCTGGAGGTATGGGACGTCGTCCTGGAGGTATGGACATTGACCTGGGGTATGAGACATTGTCTTGGGAGATGGGACTTGTCTGGGTAAATGAAACATTGTCCTGGGGATATGGGACATTGTCCCGGAGGTATGGGGAACAGTTGTCCAGGTAGGTATGGGACACTGTCCCGGGGTAGGGACTTGTCCTGAAGTATGGGACATTGTCCTGGACTATGGGACATTGTCCTGGAGGTTATGGTACATTGTCCTGAGGTATGGGACATTGTCCCTGGTCATATGGGACATTGTCCTGTAGTTATGGGAACATTGTCCTGGAGTTATGGACATTGTCCTGGAGTATGGGACATTTGTCCGGGGGTATGGGCATTGTCCTGGAGTAATGGGACATTGTCCTGGGGATATTTGACATTCCTGAGATTTGGGACATTGTCCTGGAGTATGGGACATTGTCCTGGGGTATGAGAGCATGGACCATGTTTAACATGACTCTTTTAACCAAAGCGTCATCTAGGTCGGCTAGAATTCGAAAGAATCCGACTTAAACTATGGGGCCGGACACGATCCTGCTGGATATTGGGATTTGGGATTTTTAAAAAAAACGTAATTTAGGGAATTCTCTTCATTTTCTATGGCAAATAGACAGCAATAAAAAGTGAATCCTGAGCGCTCGCTGCTCAGGTTCTACCTGCATCATATTACACTTATAAGTGGGTAATTTCTAAAGAGAGTAATATAACTGGGTAATATAGGTTTTCCCCGGTCAAATTCTTACTTATTTTTCAACATTCACTCAGTGTTATAGTATTTTTCACTTTCGTGAGAATTTGATTGCCATACCATCACCGGTATCAGTTTACCTACAAAATACAAAACAGTTTTTGATTTTCAGCCCTTCAATCAATTCATTTTGGTGTATTTAACTTCGTTTTTTAAGCAGGCGGAAATCATTTCTGTGTCAATTGAAGTCGGGGTTTTTTTGGTTTCAATGAATTAGTTTTTTATCCAACATTGTCTAATAAACGCAGAATTTGATACAATGACATACAAAATCACATCACACCATGTATATCGTCACGTAGCAACGTAGTCACTTGTGTTTTCAGTTTCGTTATGTTCATTCAATTTACATGTTGTGCATTCTATTTGATAAATGAACAATCTTTCAAACCGTGTAAGTGTAATAAAATCTTTAAATAATTTCTATCTGTAGAATATTATTCGCTTGGAATTAAACGATAACCAGTAAGTTACGAAAGTCTATTTAAATGTTTTCCTTTCTTTTAATTCATCGTTTCGCTTCTTCCGATTTATACGATTAATTTATCCATCCATTTTTTTTTTACTCTTCCTTTTTCCTTTATTGATGCCTCTTTAATATATATATAAATATTGATTGAAAGCAATCCTAATGTATTCCAAAAAGGTTCAATCCTCATTTTAATTATGATGCAGTCCCACGCAATTTTGGAAATAACACCTTCCAATTTATGCAATTATAAGCAATGTCGGGGACTGCAACTGCTGGGACCAAATTGCCCGACTACGCGACCTATTTATGGCATTTTTTAGAAATATCTCGTATGAGCGAATTCAACATTCTTTTGGTCAAGATATTGTCAACTATTTTGTTGCCAACTGGTGAGGTACCCTGCTAGATAACTGCTTCATTCAATGTCCAAAACACTTTTTTGGACGATTGAAATTACAGCCCCATCCTTAACAAACCTTGATAAGAAATAAGCTTCACATCCACTACAGGAAATTGAAGTTCCCTTCCTTGACATCATGATTCAAAAAGAAGGGCAAGAAATTAATACTGACATTTACTTCAAACCAACTGATACGCATCAGTATCTGTATTTTAATTCTTGTCACCCACGCCATACGAAACAAAATGTTCCATTTAACTTTGCTAGAAGAATTTGCACTATTGTATCTTCAATAACAACGTGAAATAAGGTTAACAGAATTATTTATATGCTCTTAAAACGTAATTACCCACCAGCGTCATCCAATATGGTATTGATAAAGCGGCCATGTTAAACATAGAGGAGCTCAGAAAACCAAACAAAAGCAAAAACCTTTGATTACCGTTGATTTAACATTTGTCCACACTTTTAATCCAAATAACGTGCAATTGTCAAAGGTAATAACCCAAACATTACCTATTTTTAAATGCAAGTGGCAGAATGAATGATGTCATGAAAAATACCAAAATGATCATGAGTAGAAGGCAAGCGCCAAACTTAAAAAAGCTTCTAACAAAAGCCCATTTAGCAAATAAAGACCTGCAAAGTATCAAATGCAACAACAAAAGGTGTGGCACTTGCAAACACATTTTGGAAAACGGCCAAATCAAGTTCAAAGCCAAAACAAAGCATTTAATGTAAAGTATAACATGGATGTACCGCCAAAAATGTCTTGTATGTCATATGCAGAAATTGCAAAGGATGTAATGAACAATATATTGGTCAAACCACTAACCTACGTAACAGAGTCACAACCCACAAACAACAAATAAAAGATCTTAGCTACTCACCGTTACCAATGAGCTCACCACATTGCCCACTGCTCTCCCAACAAGGATTTCGCAATATTCCCTTTTACAAAATGCAGACTGAAGATAAACAAGCACGCTTAATTAAAGAGGAATATTTCATCAACAAATAAAACCACAACTTATTTTCTTAAAAAAATAAAACTCAACTTACTAGTAAAAACGTTGTCCAGCGAAGTTGGACAGTGTAGGGTAAAATGACCAATGCGTATAATATAGCGCGTATTATGCATTAAAGTGCGTATATCCAAATCGCGCGCATTGTATAACGCATTTTGCGTATACGCAATAGATTATGAATTCCAAATGTATCATAACACATCTGATGAATAAAGAAACCGGTCTGTGTTTTAAATTCCCTGGTGTTTTATTTGAATTTGTTGTATATATATCTATATATATAATATATATAGGCCTAAGAAATTGATAACAAAGCGGGCGTTGCATACTATCGTAAAAGGAACTTGCTGTGAATGGGACTCGAACCCACAACCTCTCTGTCAGTACTAAGCGCGCTAACCAATTGCGCCATCACAACTTGATGGGTTTTTTGTTCGAGTTTCTACATCTACTCAAACATCTTCCACCACCGACCACCATCCACACCCCTTTCGACGTCACGTAATTTGCCGCCCTCACTCAGACGATCATCATTCGTTTTTTCGAATGTGATACGGACAACTCAAATTAATTATATATACGTAAGAAATGGTGAGTTGACACGAATCTGATGTGATTTTTGTTATGGAAATAATGTATAGGCGAAAGAAATTGATAACAAAGCGGGCGTTGCATACTATCGTAAAAGGAACTTGCTGTGAATGGGACTCGAACCCACAACCTCTCTGTCAGTACTAAGCGCGCTAACCAATTGCGCCATCACAACTTGATGGTTTTTTTGTTCGAGTTTCTACATCAACAGCGTTCCACCGCCTTTCGACGTCACGTAGTTGCCGCCCTCACTCGACGATCATCATTCGTTTTTTTTTTTTTTTTTTAATAAAATTAATTATATATCCGTAAGAAATTGTGATTTGACATGAATCTGATGATTTTTGTTATGGAAGATAATGTATAGGCGAAAGAATTTGATAACCAAGCGAGCGTTGCAATCTATCGTCAAGGAACTTGCTGTGAATGGGACTCGAACTCCCCACCTCTCTGTCAGTACTGGAGCGCGCTAACCAATTGCGCCCTCACAACTTGATGGGTTTTTTGTTCGAGTTTCTACATCACACGTTTCCACCGCCTTTCGACGTCACGTAGTTGCCGCCCTCACTCAGACGACAATCATTCGTTTTTTCGAATGTGATACGGACAACTCACATTATATATACGTAAGAATGGTGAGTTGACACCGAAGATATATATCTATATATATAATATAACTAAGTAACTATATTACTTATTATATATCTAATAATATATTAATCAAGTTGACCAAAGTCGGGTGTTCGCATGCCGTAAAAAGGCCAAGCAAAAGTTTAACGCTATTAGGATAATCCTTTAACATAACAATAAGAGTCAGTAGAAACTCCAGATGGATTTGTCTTCTTCATCAGTGCCTGGGGCCCACCCATACTCCGTTTCTGAATAGAAAAACACAGTTTTTCATACAGGCAGACGAGTTCCTGCGATGAAATGATGCAGTAATGCTGGATTAACAAAAGCGTATCCAATTAACAGCGTAGAGCTCGTTGTAGAGACGCTCGTGTAGTACGCGTTATGAACGCGCATCTGCCCAGCACACTCGGCACAGATAGGTATCGCCGAAGCTGAAACTTGAGAAGCACATTAGGCCGGAAAATACTGGTGGAGTTCAAATGTCCGACGGTTTCTTCTCTGCTGACAGAGTTTACAGTACTCACCTGGTCGAGGAAAGGACTGGAGTCGTAGCTAAACTAAAATAGTTTCAGTACAAATGTCGCTCACGTCGGCATGTATGTAAAGTTACATAATCAGTTTTTTTACAAAGTCGGGTGTAAGGCGCATGACGTAAAAAGGCCAAAGCCAAAAGGTTAACGCTATGTCGGATAATAATCCTTGAACATAACAAAAAGTCATTAGAACATCCATCCAATAATGATTGGCTCTTCATCAGTGCCTGGGGCCCACCAAGACTCGTTCTTCTGAATAGAAAAACACAGTTTTCTATCCCAGTCAGGACGAGTCCTGCGATGAAATGATGCAGTAAATGCTGGAATGACAAAAGGCGTATTCCAATAAACAGCGTAGAATCGCTTTTGTGAACGCCTCGTGTATTACGCGTTTACTGACGCGCATCTTGCCGCACACTCGGACACAAGATAAGGTATCGCCGAAGCTGAATCTTGAGAAGCACAGTGGGCCGGAAAATACTGTGGAGTTCCATGGGAAGGTTCTGCTGACAGAGGTAAAAGTACTCCCACCTTGGTAGAGGAAAGGTGATAATATTAGGGGGGGGCTGACTTCGGGCGGCGCCGCGCGACCGGATGCGGTTGGACTCTGACGACCATTGCGGTGCGTTAGGAGTTCATCGCTGCCCGTCGCGCGGCACCGGCCCTGCGCTGGGCACTTTCACCTGCTTTGTGCGCGGTGTACTGTAGGTGAAGGCTACTGTAGGTGACAGGTATAATTATATATATACAAGTTTCTGGTACACGTTTAATTCTTGAAAGTGCTTCGACTGGTTTAACAGGAGCTGTAGTAATGAAAAATGAAAATCACGTTGTTTTCTTATTTTCCCATGAAGTTGATTTTTATGTTATTTCTTACAAGCTTGTTTCGAAGTCAACAAAAAAGGTTGCCCTCTCTCAGAGAATGGCATGATTTTTTATGCTGACGTTCAATGAATTTCGCTCGTGGATTTGTGCGACGCATGAAAGATCCTGCTATGTCGCGCAGAGTACAACGCGCACAAAGCAGGTGAAAGTATAGTGTGCCCAGCGCAGGCCGGCGGTGCCGCGAGCGGGAGGCGATGAACTCCTAATGCACCGCAATGGTGCGCTCAGAGTCCACCGCATCCGGTCGCGCGGCGCCTCGCCCGAAGTCACCCCCCCCCCCCAAGCAACGCCTCTCGCGCAGAGTATAACGCACAATGCATGCGAAAGAGCGCCTCGAGCCGGCCAACGCGCGCGATGGCCAGCGGTGATGAACTCGTACGCACCACAGTGGCGCGCCCAGAGTTCACCGCTACCCACCGCCCGACGTTTCGCCCTACTCCAGTGCATTGAGCACGCTCCGAGCGCAGAGCACATGAGCACAAAGACATGAAAGAAACCGCTCCGGCCGACGGTACGAGGACAGCAATGGACTCTGGACGCACCATAAGTTTGCGGAGCGGCGGGCTGCTGGTGGGCCTACAAGAAGCTGGTTGAATGCTGATAGTTAAGTTTCTAAGAAGTTTTTAATTTGACCGCCTGTCTGCATGCGATTGTCGCTCCGTACCGTTTGTTGATGTGCCATATGCGGTTGGCATATACTATGAACTTTCCAAATTACACAGGTTGGCATTCTTTGTGGTATTTGAGTATGTTCGCGCGCGCCTAAATTCCCAAATTTTATGTGTATCTAAGGTCTTTGTCCTTAAGTGACCAGATGTACTTTGATGTAGTCTGGTTCGGTGTCAGATTTTACAAAGATTGTCGATGGTTACCGGTATCGGAGTTGAAGCGGTGCTGCAAGGCCGACGTACGTTCTTGGTGTGTTGGGTTGTTACTGTTGCTTGGTACACTATGTTGGATGCTCTGCAACTTCCGTCCAGGGGGCATTCGGGTTTAACTCTGCAGTTGAATGAGTTTTTGTTCCGGTGTTGCGCGTGCTTGCTGGACGATCTTCTTGGGTGTGGCCCATTCAATTGTCGCTTTCATATTCGGCATGCAGCAGTATGAAAGTTTAAGCGTATTTCTGGTGAATATCTTTCGAGCACATGTCTAGGAACTATCGTCGACAATTTTAGGAATGTTTGACGCCATTTGTTTTGACCGTTAGGTCGAATGGTGGGTTTCCAGGTTATGTCTTTTCTTGATTGTTATGCTTGTTGACTCTTGTGGTCTTCGTTTGTGGTTTCGGGTTGTATCTAGCTTGTGGTCGTAACCGCCTTTTTGTAGCGATTCTGGTAGAAGATGGTAGACTTGTGAAACTCCTCTCTGTTCGATGAGACGTCGGAGAGTCGGCGGTTGATGCCTTTGGGTATGCTTTGTTAAATTTCGTGGGTAGTGCTTTGGCGTTGACGTAGATGGGTACATTACCCGGCTTGAGGTACGGTCTGTGCGTTTCAGTGGTGAAATCTAGCGTGACGTCCAAAATTAGTTCACGAAACATTCTTGTTGGCATCAATCGTTATCCGTAGCCCGTTCTTCTTAAATTATTCCACAAATGTTTCTTTTTGATTCGTTCGACGGTTTTGGGGGTTCGTGAAATATAGCTAGGCCATCGTCTCTATACAGTCCGATTGATTTACCGTATGTTTGAGCTGTGAGAGTAGGAAGACGACGACCAGTTCGCAGCATTCCGCTCTCCGTCGTATGAGCCCATTGTTACGTCAAATTTATTGTTGCTTTTTTCTCCCATGGTTTGTCGTTGTTGAAGAGGAGGGTTTGTTTTGCGTGGATTATGATCCTTCTATCTAGATCCGAAATTTGAATATTGTGTTGCAAAATCCGAGCGCATCGTTGAGGAGTTCTCTGTAATCGATGGGTAAAAGTTTGTTTTAAAAACAATATCCACGCATATAAATGTTCCGTTGATGCTGGTATGGCGTTGATACCATTGGAGTACGGCGTTGGGTATTGCGCCACAAAGTTTACACTAGTTGAACGAATACTTGCGATACTATTACACTCTGTGATTCGTTTGATTTTTAAATATTCCGACTTACATGGGTTTATGAGGCGGCAACAAACGGGTGGTTTGCGAAGTTTTGCTTTGGTCTTTTAATGATAAGGATTCACGGTTGCGGCAATGGTGCCGATACGGTCGTCGAGTTCCAGTTTTTCCGCAATTTCTTGATGTGCATCGCATTTTTTGTATGACTATTGTATGTTTTGGATAAAGGCCAACACCAAGCAGATAGCGAAGACAAAATGCTTATCATCAAGCGGATAAACAACCGAACTTCTACAAAATGAAACCAAGCTGGACTACAACGACATGGTGGAGAAAAAATCCAAAAATCATACAAAAATGCGAGGCCCATCAAGTCGACCAAATCAACAACGAAGCAAAAAGGAAAATTCTGAAAAAAAAACTGAACTCGACCGGACCGCGTTATCGACAGAGTAATGGTGCGGCCAAAGCCATTGCTGTCCATCGGGCGCGTCGGCCGGACGGGGGCTTTCATGTGCTTTGTGCGCATTGTGCTCTGCGCTCGGAGCGTACTTAATGCACTGGAGTAGGGCGACGTCGGACGGTGGGTAGCGGTGAGCTCTGGGTGCGAGCCCTTGTTGTGCGTACGGAGTTCACCGCTGACCGTCAAGCGGCGTTGGCCGGCGCTAGGCTCTTCGTATGCATTGTTGTGCGTTATACTCTGCGCGCGAGGCGTGCTTGGGGGGATGACTCCGGGCGGCGCCGCGCGACCGGATGCGGTGGAATCTGAGCGCACCATTGCGGTGCGTTAGGAGTTCATCGCCGCCCGTCGCGCGGCACCGGCCTGCACTTTCACCTGCTTTGTGCGCGTTGTACTCTGCGCGACATAGCAGGATCTTTTATGCGTCGCACAAATCCACGAGCGCAATTCATTGAACGCCCGCATAACAAATCATGCCATTCTCTTAATATATATTCATTCCCCCTTTCTTTTTTGTTAAATTTGTTTATTTGCTTTGTTTTGTTGTTATTTTTGTTTTCTTTTTTCTTAGGATTATCAAAATGTTACTGCAGATTTAACATAAGAAATAGACCCCTACCATGTTCACATATTCTCGCATTATATATAATTTGGGGAATGAAATATTCAAGGACTTCTCCGTTGTCGATAGTCCTGCCAAAAACAGTCTGTATACATACCATATGCCTACACTGCAAAACAGTGTTTAGAAATGTGGTGCAAATTAGTGTTTAGAGATTTAACATGTTTAATTCCTAAACACTTGGCATCAAATGTATAAACACCTAATGTCAAATCCCTAAACATGATTAGATTTTAAACATGTTTAGGTATAAGGCGTTTAGATATTAAACGGACATTTCAAAATGTTTAGAAACGTGTGCAAAATAGTGTTTAGAAAAGTGTTTAATTTCTAAGCACTGTTTTTGCAGTGTACATAACCATTACGCAGTAAAAACTATGTTTAGGAATAAACTTTCCTGCACTAACTTTGCAAACACCATTTTAAAATTTCAAAGCCTAAACACACACACACACAAACAGTTTTTACAGTGACGTGAGGTATGCTGTATGTACTACATTGCAGTATATGATCTTGTTGAATCTTTTTGGTTTTTCAATATATGGGTCACACCATTTATTACATTATCTGAGTTCCTTCCAAGATATTTATACATATTTGCTAATAGCCTATATATTATATAGGCCTATTAAAATCTCATTCACGACCCAGAATTGCCGTTCTTAAAAGATTGCAGCTGTTGTAGATTTGAACGAACGAAAACGAATTCCTTTGCACAAGCAACAACCTGAACCTGTCACGCTTGCTTTTGAATACCTTTTCTCCTAATTCCGTACCTTTTCATGGAAATTGATTGAACATTTCGGGAAATTGGACGACCTTATTAGCGATTGAATGCCTATTCATTTAATATTGCTGGAACGATTTGCGAAATTGATTGAGTTATAATGCAATTTTGAATATCCATTTTAGAGTGCGTTTCAATCGCGCGAAACGAATACTCTCCAAAAATGTTATTTCTAATGAAATTACTATGAAATGAGACCGGGAAAACCTATACTAGTGACAATATATTAAAAAAGGCACAGTAAGGATGGTCATAATTAATGCTGTATAAAAAACGTTTCGGTGTATCTTTTTACTGCAAACGAGTATAATTTCACCAAAGCGGTCCAATTTAGGGGCCGGGTATTTTAACTGAAAATTGGTCCCGTTAGACATGTTAGAGGTCACTTTCGGAACACCTGGAACGAGCATCGGTGGCCAACGAAAATCCAAGAACTCCCCCGTTCTACTTTTCAAATTAGTCAAATCTCATCCTTTATTTTGCCACTGTGCAGTCTTGGCAGTAAAACTGACCGCATAACGATGTACATTAACTTCGTTATATAACTAAAACAACAACAAATACACACCGTAGACCGCCGGACCAGGTTTAAATATGGCAATATACTTTTACGGTTCGACATAGAGTTTTTCAAAATCTCTACAGTAATGAGTGCTCGCCTATCATCGATTGGGTGGTTTTTGAATCCCTTCCCTTTGTGCGGGTGAATGGAATGGATAAACAGATTAGATTAAAATCGGATTGTGGAAGTAGTTGTGGTTCCTTCTATCCTCTTTCTCTTCCATGGTAGGACATATACAACTAACTTGAACTAACTCTACTGCTATACTATGTGGTATATTGTAGGAAATTAAGGCACGCGCAAAGGATTTTAGCAGCCCTGGCCCATATCATAAATTTTCCCTTCTTCAAAAATCAAAAGTATGAATGAAATCATTGTATAGTAATTTTTTCAGTTTTTGTTCATTGTGATATGAGTGTTTGTATGCTGAGTGATCCAACGTGCACCCAACCTGTGAAGAAATCTGCCAACGACTTGATATCCATTGGATCTAGCCATAGCTAAACGTGATGTCAGTGTCTCATTACCGAATCCTTAGCTTACACAAATAAGATGGACCATCAGAATCAAGCCAGGGGGCCCGGGGGGGGCTTTGAAGGTTAAAGTACTGATTGCGTTTTGATGTAACGAGAATGTATTAAGTTCAGTTGATTTTTGTAAGTTCACCCGATGTTTACCTTACAGCAGTATTGTTCTGTGTGTCAGATGTGTGTGTATGTGTGTGCGTGTTGTGTGTGGGGGGGGGTGGTCGTGGGTGTTGTGATTTTGGTGTGGTGTGTGCGTGGTGTGGTTGAGTGTGGGGTAATGTATGTGTTGCTGTGTGAACTTGTGTGTCCCAACTTTCGGGGACCCACGAGTTTTTTAAAGAGACACTAGGCACATTTTAAAAATTTGTATATACATTTTCTCTCACGTGGATTAAAATGATTACATAATGACACCGGTGACCTTAATCAGCAAAAACTACGCGGAAATGGCTTTTAACACAAAAAACTCACGCCAGAGTTGAGTCACACAGCATGCACCCGTTTGACCGGTACTGCGACTGGGAATACTTACCACTGTATTTATCACACCTGAAGTGAATACCGAATACGCCGTCTTTAATGTAATCAGGATATATTTATGTAATTTCCTCCTGTCGTGCACGACAGAAATTCAAAGCATGGTTTTTTATAGGGAACGATTACGATAGCAGGCAGTTCAACCAAGGCTTTTTGTTGGCGGTTTTCTTTTGTACTTGTTTGTCCACTAAACTTCGAAAAAAATTAAGGAGTTCAATGACCCCACCACTAGTAAATCGCTGTCTTGGACCTTTGAGATTTGGTCCGGTGATTCTTTGGAAACTGTTGTTTTTTATGACGTCGCAAAAGATGGGCAGGTATCTTTCTCCTGATTTGGGTTTCCGCTAAGCGGATAACAATTGCGACCATTTTGAATTATGACCTATTATGTGTTTGCTGTAGAGCGCCATAATAAATGAATTATTTTGTACTGAATTCAACGGGCGGTCCAAAAAACTCCAGTACGATTTAAGGGACCAACAGCTTTTGAGGTTGTCCGTCCGCCCGCCAAATGTTTTTTATGATAATTATCATAAAAACGCCATGGCCTATTTTAATTGTTGTCCACACTTGCGTAGGAGGTCAAGGTCGTCTGAGGATGTAACGAGTGTCATCAGTTGTGCATATGGTATACAATTTTGCTTAGCTTTTCAGGTTCATACCTGGTATTCTTAATGTTTTGAAACAAATGAAAGGGCTTATGTGGAGGTCCGCAGGTTCAGTTGGCTTTATTCAGTCAGTGGTGGATGGGGTTCAATGTAGTATGCTTGTGTACTGAAACAGGACTTATTTGTGGGTACAAATGTAGAGATCAGACGTCATAAAGGGGTCACTTAGGATCTGTTTCCTACAGCTCACATTACTGAAAAACTGATTTTGTCCAATACTTTGACAATCAATTTGTAACCACTCACTCTCAAACCAGGCTATTTATAATTCTTGATTTTCCTTTTACATTATGTTATTATGCTTTATGGTATAAGTGTTTATATTTTTAAAAATTGTTTTTAATTTTAATTTATTATTTGTATTGTGACATTTTGTTTTGCACTCTATTTTTAATCAGGGCAACAGAACGGTCAAATGAATGTTTGGAACAACAAAGCCTTTTGGTTTTCTGCCGGGTCTTTGATAGAGATTCCATTGGTGACGCTCAATCTATTCATCCTTTTGTTTCGTAATTGATTGTTTTACTTCGTGTAACCAATTTTGTTTCGGCCCCCCCCCCCCCCCCCCACGGAAGATACCAGCAAATGAAGCATAAATACAGAAAATCCGCGACCTTTAACTCTTGCATGTGTTCTGTTTTATCGAAAACCTAAATATAACTCTGGAAATAACCTCCGTACCCCTCAAGTTTTATCGAATAGGCGATAGGTCTTCGGTAGACAGTTCTTTTGTATTTTAGAAGATTAGGTTGTTTTGTTACATGTTTAAAGTACACACGGATTAACGACGTTGTGACGTCCTATAGTCAAATGGGAAATAAAATTCTATAATAGTATTATCAGA
This sequence comes from Ophioderma brevispina, assembly GCA_023653785.1. Lineage (NCBI taxonomy): Eukaryota > Metazoa > Echinodermata > Ophiuroidea > Amphilepidida > Ophiodermatidae > Ophioderma > Ophioderma brevispina. Next base: position 85,663 of record JAMKCH010005135.1, read on the forward strand.
CCATTTTCGCCATCGACGTATTTCTGCAAAACGGAACTAATACCAAATTCCCCTCAGATGTGTGGCATCGCTGTAGCAGTTGCCAAGCTTCATTGTTAATGTAGGGTGTGTTTATTTCACAAACGGCAAGTGTAAATTATTTTTACCCCCCATCGCAAAATATGTAGACACCCCTAACATAAGGCAACTTTACTTTAAAAAAGTTAGATTCTATCAATAAGCCCCCCTTAGGTCCGTTGGCTGGGTGGGTCCCGTTTGTCAGGGGGATGTTGCCCTAAGTTACTCTCTTCACAGCCATGGACTAGACCATCATACAACCAAAAAGTGAGGGTAGACTTTTGCTACCCCTGCACTTTTTTCGCAAGAGGGGTTTTCAAAATGGCCGCCAAATGCCATTTAACACATATAATGAAGTTTTCATAGCCACTTTGTTGAGTCAAATGTAAGAGGCGGTCAAATGCACCCAGTTATAAAATGGGTATTCCTAATGAAGGGCGCTTTCAAAATGGCCGCCAAATGCAATGTAGAGCACCTCGTAAATTCATAATGATATTCTACTAATCCAAAAATGGGGACATGGCCCGTTTTTCATTGTTTTTGCTAATTTGTTGATGTCAAATGTATCGAGCGGTCACATTCACCACTGAAATGGTTTCCTATTGGAGGGCGCTTTCAAAATGGCCGCCGAATGATATTTTAAAAGCACCTTATACTGATTTTTAATTGCCATAAAAAGGGGTAAAATAGGTCACTTTTTCAGTGTTTGTTTCCTATAGTGTTGATGGCCAATATATATCATGAAGGCGGTCACATTTACTTCTTACCTGGTATTCCTGGAGGGCGCTTTTAAAAGGGCCGCCAAATTGAATTTAACAACTCCTTGAGATGTTTTTAAAAGCTAAAGGTGTGAAATTGCCCGTTTTCACGTGTGTCCCATTTGTTGATGGTTTTCTCCATTATTCGTTGATTCTTAATCAGTTCTAACAAAGTTGCGGTTTTCATTTTTCTCTTTTTCTTACAGTTTAATTTAATGATTTTTCTAGGATGTTCATTTTTAATGGATTTGTTTCATACTATGCTTTTATTGGTGATATTACACTCTTAGTGGCTGAAGGGTTGTGCGCTTATCCGCTAAACCTCATAATGAATGATTGTGTATATTTCCTGATGGCAGCGTACTGATAATTGACAATCGTTCTGTGAGCATCCTCGTAGTAGGATAACCGATTTCCACATGACATACATATTGGACATGAATGGCCCAATTCTGAAGCTGAAAGACTAAATTCTGTCGCACGCACAATTTGGGGATTTCTCAGACATAGCTTTGGATCATGTGTGGAGTCTGCATCACTTCAAACATTCTTAGTTTTATAATCTTTGATTCTTACATGACACATCTGTGAAGGACTCTGAACGAAACAACGTCAAGTCATGCTTTACCAATTAAAATGAATAACCTCAATCGACTACCCCTATCCTGTCGAATATGGGTTGAAACGGTCCTAGGTTTGATAGCTTGTAGAGTTCCCCATTTTGAGGTAAAGTGTATAGACGTACTGTCATATTCGATAAACAGACCAATAATAGTATCCCTGATAGATGGTGCTTTTCGAGATACCAACAATTAACGATTTTTAAACAAATCTGACTAGACTTCATTAATAAAAAAAAACGTAATTCAGAATCATAATGCAGGAGGAGCAAACTCAATGCCCAGGTAGCAACAACGCCTAAAGGTCAGTTTTGTAGTTAAGTTCCATAAACACAAACAAAGGACGCGAAAATAAAATAATGGTTACCATAAGGAGCCTTACAGTTGTATGAATGATCAAAGCTTGTCAATTAGCATTCCATTATTCAATTAGCCACCCTAGATTCTGCTCCAACCATGTGGCATTCAAATGTAATCATGGCATCTGCAATGCATCAGTAAATGAAGACAAAAAAAAGCCCTATGATCAGTTGTGACTGGCATGACGCAGATTAGGAACATACGAACATCATCTCTCTATAACAAGTTTAACTCGGGAACCTCACATTAACGGAACCACCAAAGGAAGAGAATCAAGGTATCATCCGCTATCCCGAAATGTACTTGAGTATACTTTCTAATTGTAGGTGAAGTTTGAGCTGCTTTTTTGTGGTAGATTCTCGTGGAGAAGTGTCTGGAATTTCTCCTTGTTACTATTTGATGCCCAGAACCTGTCGGTCTCAACTTTTATTGGTGAAGGTCGTGACCCTCTATATACTCTTTACCTCAACAATAGGGAAACTCTACAAACTAGACCATTTAACCCATATCTCGAATTAAGGGGTAAAACCCGATTGATTGTTGTTATTCATTTAACTTTTAGGCATGCTGACGTTGTTTTCGTTCATGTTCCTTCCCGATTTGTCATTGTAATATCACTATATCAAGCCGTTTGCAGTCCGACACAGACTGTCCACACCTAATCCACAGCTGTGTCTGTGAAATCCCTAAATGTTGCTGATTTTTGTCTCAGCGTTCGACCTTGGCGCCTCATTGTCTACTATATTTCAATCTTCTCTCCTTCTTCGAGAGTCAGGCATTTACAGCACGATCGCCAATTATTATTATGGCTGGTTTCATCAGGTGATCATCACATCATCCTTGCATTGTCGAGGCTAAGCTCACAACCCTATCAGCACTTGGATTGTAATATTAATAATGACATCATGTACTGGATAAATCCATCAAAACTGAAACAAAACTAGAAAATCATAAATATTAATCAAAATAACTGTTAAGGAAAAAGAGAAATGGAACCGCAATTATGTTAAGAAGTACTTGAATCACTCAAAGATGATAGAGAAAAAATCAACAAATAGGGAAACAACTGAAAAACTGGCCCATTCACATCAACCCCCTTTTGGGCTCTTGAAACATCATTACAAACATACACGGTGTTAAATCCGCATTATGCCGGGCCATTTTGAAAAGCGTCCTACATTAGGAATAACATTTAAGTGGTGAATGTGACCGCTGTATACATTTGACATCCACACATATAGAGTAAAACACTGAAAATGTGGGGCAATTTTTTTTTAAAACTTCGTTTTTGGGTTTTTTTAATTTCTTGTTTCTTTTTTGGTGTTAAAATGCATTTGGCGGCCACTTTTGAAAAAGCGCCCTCCATTACGAATACATTTAAGTAGGGAAGGTGACCACTCTATTAACAAATGCCATAACAAATAAGTAAAATACTTAAAACTGACCAGTTTACCTATTACCACAACATTTATGGCTATTAAAACAAAACATCATTTTTCAAGGTGTTTTACATAGGCATTTGTGGGTTGGCGGATTTGGCGGGCCATTGAAAAGTCTGCCCGGCCCTCCCCTCACTAAGGAATAATTTAAAGAAGTAAGAGTGGTGAATGTGATCGCTCATAACATTTGACATAAACAAAAATGGAAGAACACTACAAAAGTGGGGTGGCCATTATCACCCCATAATAGTGGCTATGAAACGCCATTATATGGTGTTAAAAAAAATGCATTTTTGGCAGCCATTATTTGAAAACGCCCTCTATAGTAGCGAAAAAAAAGTGGCCCGGGGTAGCAAAAGTCTACCCTCACTTTTTTTGTTATTTGATCTGATGGCTCTATTACCATACCATGCTGTGAGGAGTACCTAGGGCACATCTCATTCACACGGGGACCCACCCACCCAACGGACTAACCTGTACATATCCTTATGTTTTTTAAATT
>JAMKCH010005136.1:0-35738 GCA_023653785.1 Ophioderma brevispina
CAATGCACATATGCTTACAGACTGTTTTGTTGTCATATCCTTGCAAGGTAAATGTAAAACTAAACCTGACTTATTTTAAACACTGCCTATGGAAAACATTTTCTAAGGGAGTAATGATCTGTGAAAAGTCACTGATACTGTATGTGAAACGTTATTTCAATTTGCCGATTAGGCATGAGAGAAAGCATTGATTCATCCCTATGGATTACACAAGGGTTTGTGAAAGCTATCACTACAGTGGCCACTATTTCTGAAGGCCTTGGTGGTCAGAGATGGAAAACGCAAATGTCTATGAATCCAGTATTTTATTATTTACTAGCGGGAGCATCACTGAAATGGTAACACATCAATACAGAAGCGATCACTGAAGGATCAGGTCCCCCGTCTGTCCCGTATTTCCACATTACCAATGCAGCTGCAGTAAATTTACACCCGCCGTGGGTAATTGACCCCGGGTCCCGGGGTCCTAGGGGGCCCCGGGGTGCTATGGGCCCGTAAAAAATAAAAGTTCAGCCCTTGCGTTTATGACAAAAGTCAGACGAGGAGAGAAGTGAGAGAGAGAAAGAGTGAGTGAGTGAGAGGGTGGGTGGTGGGTGGGTGAGTGAGTGGGTGGGTGAGTGAGTGGGTGGGTGGGTGGGTGGGAGCTAGAGAGAGAGAGAGACTAAGGGAAAAAGGCACATTGGCATAATACAGGGGGGCCTATTTCCCCCTCCTGCGGCAATGAACACCTATTTACGTTGAGAAAATCCTGTAACCCACGAAATTTCCATTTTTTACACTCTACCATACAACACGCGGTTAATAATTTAGTGCTGCTGGGCCTCTCGTGGTTGGAGAAATTTACACAAATCACAATTAAGATATTGTTTTATAAAACGGTTCGTCCAATGATTATGAAGTGGACTACTTTACCATATAAAATCGTTTCTATCACAAAAATATACATGTATGAGAAAATAGTTTTTGCAAAGTCACCTTTCAAGGGTTTCTGCGTGCTTCGTGCCTGAACCCCGCCCCCCCCCCCCCCCCCCCCCCCCCCCCCCGCCCCCGGTCCCCGCTTTCATATTGAACTCTCCATGAACACTTCATATATTATTATTTTCAAACAAAACTAAACCATCAGCTATATTTACTTTTTGAAAAACCGTTTATCATACCTCCTATCATTAAACGTGACAATTAAAATTTACTATTTAAAAAAAGATAAAAACCTTTTTTTAAAAATTGTGTATTGGAAATTGAACAATTGCAAGGTTCCGCGCTTTGCGGGAGGGGGCACCCCCCCCCCGCACCCACCCCCTGGGCCACCTCCATAAACCACTCTACATATGAATATTTCAATCAAAAACACCTTGCATAACATTATAATAGCCTACATGAACTATCCCACACCCCCGCGCCGTGCATGGCCACTTTGCAGCCACTGTCAACGTCCAACCCCCTCCCCTCTGGTTTTGGGTTCTGGAAAACGAAGTTGGGAAAAGGGGGCCCGTAACTCCAAGGTTCCCCCGGGCCCGCAATTTCTCTCGGCGGCCCAGTACACCCGCAACCCTAAATCTCAAGGTTTTTTTTTTCTTTTACCGTGGATCCGAAAGAATGGATTCCACCCTTGCAGCCAAGGCCGCCGAGAGAAATTGCGGGCCCGGGGGGAACCTTACGAGTTACGGGCCCCTTTTACCAACTTCGTTTTCCAGAACCCCATACTGGGGGGGTTGAAGTTACAGTGGCTGCGAAACGGCCATGACTCGGTGCGGGGATGTGGGAGGTGTATAATGTAGTTTATCGATGCAACTTAATGGTTGTTTTTTTTTTAAATTTTCATAATGTTTATGGAGACGGCCCAGGGGGTGGGTGGACACCCCCTCCCGCGCGAAGCGCGGAAGCTTTGCAATGTTCACTTTCCAAAACACATTTTCTCATGAAAATTTGATAGAAACAAATAAAAATTTGTAAGTGTTCACTTTTTAATGATAGAGGTATGATAAACGGATTTTAAAAAGTAAAATATAGCTGATGGTTTTAGTTTTGTTTCAAATAATAAAGTGTTCATGGAGAGTTCATATTTGAAGCGGCCCGGGGTGGGTGCAGGCACGAAGCGCGGAACCCTTGCAATGTTCACTTTCTGAAATACATTTTATCATGTATATTTGATAGAACCAGTTTGAAATTGGTAAGTAGTCCACTTTATAATCCATGACCAACCGTTTTATAAAACAAAATCTTAATTGTTTTTGTGTGATTTCTCAAACCGAGAGAGGCCCTGCACTACATTTATTAACCGCGCGTAGCGCGAAAAAAATTGGAAATTTCGTGGGTCACAGAGTATTTTCTCAACATAAGTAGGTATCATTGTCGCAGGAGGGGGAAACAGGCCCCCTGTATCCAATGCCAGTGCTCTCGCTCTCTCTCGCTCTCTCTCCTTCCCTCTCTCTCTCCAACCTCTCTCTCATTTTCTCTCCCTCTCTGACTTTTGTCACAACCGCAAGGGCTGAACTTTTATTTTTTTCGGGCCCCTAGGACCCCGGGCCCGGGGTCAATTACCTACCCCCTTTGACCCCCCTCTGCGGTACTGCAAGTTGCAGCTGAATTTCATTAGCGCCAAATGATGTCATGGCAAAAGCAGAATAATACTGGCGAAGGCGTTTACGAATATCGTTATTATCTGAAGTAGATGAAGTGAGAAATATGTGTAATGGCTCCGGTGGATTTGAATGGATTCCACCCTTGCAGCTGAATTTCATTAGTGCCAAATGATGTCATGGCAAAAGCAGAATAGTACTGGCGAAGGCGTTTACGAATATCGTTATTATCATGTTATCTGAAGTAGATGAAGTGAGAAATATGTGTAATGGCTCCGGTGGATTTGGTAAAGGGGCCAAGCTGACGTTTTCATCTGCACAACACATCCCTGTCGTTTCCCCTTTGAATTTTAGTGCACCACAGTTTCCGCTTTTAATGAAAAGTCATGCTACCAATATCTATATAAGATTCTTTAAGTTCCTTGGATTGTAGTGTTATGCGAGGGGCTGCTGGTGGACATCATGAAGAGACGATCCAGCTGAGGAATCCCCTTCGGATGTTATCTATAAAATTAAGCAACAAAATATATAGTATTGCGTGCCGTCACCTTTGGTTCTAAAATATTTTTGCGGCCAAAAAAACCCATTTCTTGGATACCTATAAACTCTAGGCTAGGGACACTCAAAGGCATGTTTAGAATCCTTCAGGGAACACTTGAAGGTAGGCCTAGGTTATGTTAATAAAGAACATTGAAAAAATGATTTTTTTTTAAACAAACCCCTTGAAGTGTGTAGAATAGAATAGAAAGTGATTTTTTCACGAAAATATTTTATAAATCGATTTACGGTATCATTAGAAGAGTAAACTTCTAAAAGAATACTATAGTAAAAGAGGCCCTGAAATACTTACATTGGCATATTCTCAGACGCTTTGCTTCATTTTTTTGCCATTTTCCTGTAGGTTGTGTAACATATTTGTTGCTTGCTTTTTGCCATTGCAACTGGAGTTGATTATACATTGATTCTAAGCCTAAGCCCGCACTTCTGTTTTGCCTTTTGCTAAGCGCCGGCGCTGTACGCGTTGCTAGAGCGACACAGGGCAGTGACATGGTATTGTATCCCATAATGCATTGCGCGTTAACATACGCACAGCTTGTGTGCTGCAGCGGTATGGTGTTTTATCCCATAATGCATCAGCGACGCGCTTCAGCTAGCAACCGACCCGTTTTTCCTGTTATTTCCATAGTAACTGAATAGTTTTGAAAAAATGAATGTCCAAATGCACCATGGCATGGTATACCCAACCAATGTACAAAAAATCAGAACTCGAGATAGAGCCATCTCTGAGAACACTCGGGAACAAGGTTGAGAATCTTTCTTTTATTATATAGATTGTATCATCATCATTAATGGAGTAAGTTGAATGCATTGCCAAAAAAAATTCTTAATTGTTATCCTTTGAAAATAAGTCATTTTCGTGTCACCTGCCTTAGCAGGCAAGACACATAGGAATCACTTTGTCTGCTGTTATAGATTGTTGATGTTGTAGTCTGTTGTGAAATAGGGTTAACATTTGCTGGAATATCCACATACTTTGATAGATTTCAAGCAAACTTGAGTCATAGGGATCCCTCATTTGTTGAGGGAGCACAGTACAAAATCCCTCCGCTGTGGAAAGTGCAACACCGCTATAGTTACTATAAAACCTAGAATTTGAGCATAATTGGTGTAGTTTTGTGGCAACTATTTGTCCTTGAGATGTGCCTTTGGTATCATTCAAGTGCGTATTCTTTCATATTTAACTTATAAAATGGATGAGAAACCATTTTGGCGGTGTGATACGGCAACATATGTGAACTGCCATGAATTCCCGATTCTGTGGGGCTTAGGTGTTGGAGAAAACAGGGTGTAATTTTGAAATTTAATTTGCAAAAACTGGCATTGTCGATCTAGGTTCAAAAGAATAAACACCAAGAATTCAAAATTATCTCCTGTAAATTTCATTGCTCTAGGAAAGATAAGTTTTTTTTTTTTTTTTTTTTGATTTCAAGCAAACTTGAGTCATAGGGATCCCTCATTTGTTGAGGGAGCACAGTACAAAATCCCTCCGCTGTGGAAAGTGCAACACCGCTATAGTTACTATAAAACCTAGAATTTGAGCATAATTGGTGTAGTTTTGTGGCAACTATTTGTCCTTGAGATGTGCCTTTGGTATCATTCAAGTGCGTATTCTTTCATATTTAACTTATAAAATGGATGAGAAACCATTTTGGCGGTGTGATACGGCAACATATGGGAGAGCGTGGCCTAGCGGTTAGGGTGCTTGCCTCTGGCGCAAATTTACCATCAAAATTCCCGGGTTCGAATCCCGGTGGGGTCGTGGCACTTGCTGGGATTTATTCGGGTACTACCAATTCTGGATTTGATCTGTATACCAGCTATTGATTAAACACAGAATTACCGCTCTCCTCCATGGTCCACTTGGAATTGGGCAAATGGATCATGAAAGCATCCCGTCCTTCGGAGGGGACGTTAAGCCGTCGGTCCCGTGTACAGAGAGTCACAACTGTACATGTACATCGCAGTCAGTGTCGAATAAGAGTAGGGTGTAAACCCCTGACTGTTCCCAATCCGCCCCAGCCTCAAATAGCGGGCCATGTTAGGAGCGTCCGTATCATGGATACACGCGGCCCCGGATAAGCGCACTAGCTGAACTAATCCTGACACCACCACAAAGCCATTACCAATGACTTGTGGATACGAGCAAACAAACAAACGGCAACATATGTGAACTGCCATGAATTCCCGATTCTGTGGGGCTTAGGTGTTGGAAAAAACAGGGTGTAATTTTGAAATTTAATTTGCAAAAACTGGCATTGTCGATCTAGGTTCAAAAGAGGCCCTGAAATACTTACATTGGCATATTCTCAGACGCTTTGCTTCATTTTTTTGCCATTTTCCTGTAGGTTGTGTAACATATTTGTTGCTTGCTTTTTGCCATTGCAACTGGAGTTGATTATACATTGATTCTAAGCCTAAGCCCGCACTTCTGTTTTGCCTTTTGCTAAGCGCCGGCGCTGTACGCGTTGCTAGAGCGACACAGGGCAGTGACATGGTATTGTATCCCATAATGCATTGCGCGTTAACATACGCACAGCTTGTGTGCTGCAGCGGTATGGTGTTTTATCCCATAATGCATCAGCGACGCGCTTCAGCTAGCAACCGACCCGTTTTTCCTGTTATTTCCATAGTAACTGAATAGTTTTGAAAAAATGAATGTCCAAATGCACCATGGCATGGTATACCCAACCAATGTACAAAAAATCAGAACTCGAGATAGAGCCATCTCTGAGAACACTCGGGAACAAGGTTGAGAATCTTTCTTTTATTATATAGATTGTATCATCATCATTAATGGAGTAAGTTGAATGCATTGCCAAAAAAAATTCTTAATTGTTATCCTTTGAAAATAAGTCATTTTCGTGTCACCTGCCTTAGCAGGCAAGACACATAGGAATCACTTTGTCTGCTGTTATAGATTGTTGATGTTGTAGTCTGTTGTGAAATAGGGTTAACATTTGCTGGAATATCCACATACTTTGATAGATTTCAAGCAAACTTGAGTCATAGGGATCCCTCATTTGTTGAGGGAGCACAGTACAAAATCCCTCCGCTGTGGAAAGTGCAACACCGCTATAGTTACTATAAAACCTAGAATTTGAGCATAATTGGTGTAGTTTTGTGGCAACTATTTGTCCTTGAGATGTGCCTTTGGTATCATTCAAGTGCGTATTCTTTCATATTTAACTTATAAAATGGATGAGAAACCATTTTGGCGGTGTGATACGGCAACATATGTGAACTGCCATGAATTCCCGATTCTGTGGGGCTTAGGTGTTGGAGAAAACAGGGTGTAATTTTGAAATTTAATTTGCAAAAACTGGCATTGTCGATCTAGGTTCAAAAGAATAAACACCAAGAATTCAAAATTATCTCCTGTAAATTTCATTGCTCTAGGAAAGATAAGTTTTTTTTTTTTTTTTTTTTGATTTCAAGCAAACTTGAGTCATAGGGATCCCTCATTTGTTGAGGGAGCACAGTACAAAATCCCTCCGCTGTGGAAAGTGCAACACCGCTATAGTTACTATAAAACCTAGAATTTGAGCATAATTGGTGTAGTTTTGTGGCAACTATTTGTCCTTGAGATGTGCCTTTGGTATCATTCAAGTGCGTATTCTTTCATATTTAACTTATAAAATGGATGAGAAACCATTTTGGCGGTGTGATACGGCAACATATGGGAGAGCGTGGCCTAGCGGTTAGGGTGCTTGCCTCTGGCGCAAATTTACCATCAAAATTCCCGGGTTCGAATCCCGGTGGGGTCGTGGCACTTGCTGGGATTTATTCGGGTACTACCAATTCTGGATTTGATCTGTATACCAGCTATTGATTAAACACAGAATTACCGCTCTCCTCCATGGTCCACTTGGAATTGGGCAAATGGATCATGAAAGCATCCCGTCCTTCGGAGGGGACGTTAAGCCGTCGGTCCCGTGTACAGAGAGTCACAACTGTACATGTACATCGCAGTCAGTGTCGAATAAGAGTAGGGTGTAAACCCCTGACTGTTCCCAATCCGCCCCAGCCTCAAATAGCGGGCCATGTTAGGAGCGTCCGTATCATGGATACACGCGGCCCCGGATAAGCGCACTAGCTGAACTAATCCTGACACCACCACAAAGCCATTACCAATGACTTGTGGATACGAGCAAACAAACAAACGGCAACATATGTGAACTGCCATGAATTCCCGATTCTGTGGGGCTTAGGTGTTGGAAAAAACAGGGTGTAATTTTGAAATTTAATTTGCAAAAACTGGCATTGTCGATCTAGGTTCAAAAGAATAAACACCAAGAATTCAAAATTATCTCCTGTAAATTTCATTGCTCTAGGAAAGATAAGGGCAAAGATATGACCATTACAATGCATGTGTTTCAATAGACCAGTTTGTACTGTTCCCCTTGATGTAGTCAAAGGTCACATACCAAGGTCAAGGTCATGTGAGATCAGGTTTTGTAAGATAGGCTGAAAATGTAAAATTGACCTCAATTAATAAATATTGAAAAGTTGATGTTCAATTGGAACCAGACTTGGTTTATGGATATTACATGGAAACCCCCATTTGTTTATGAGGTCAAAGGTCACATAATCAATATCAACGGTCATATGAGGTCAAGTTGTAGCATTGGCTGACAATGTAAAATTGCCATTTACAAACCGCGACGGCAGGCAACACTAGCAGTCCGAGGACCTTGATGTATTTTTTTAAAATTTGAACACTTGCTGAATGAATACTGCCAAGCCTTATACAAACCCATTATTTAAGTGCTGTACTTATCCAAACCATTTAAAACCGTCCAAATTCCACCATGAATCAGAAAATTGTAGAAATGATTGTGAAGTGTGGCTTTGACATTCTAGTATGTCTGTATATATATATACATGTAATGTATGTGCCCCCCACTAACCCAGTTGTCCAGCTTAGCAGAAATAGTGGAGTTACATTGTTCCTGTAACTCAAGATCTGTGGCAAGTTTCATTTTCTGAGCTGGGAGTATAGACATGACCAAACAACAGTAACATGTCGAGTGCAATCAATAAAATGTCTTTTGCGTTTGCATCTTAAACAAGTAGAATTTTGCACTGTTGGCTCTGCCATGTTGATATCACAGACGGTGCGGAATGACGTCAATTCAGTCTACTGTGCCTCTGCGCTTGTGTATCATTATCTATTTAACACTTTTCATTCCTGTGTCACTAAAGTGAAATAATTTGCCAAATTTTCGATTTGTGCAAGTGAAGGACTCTCGTAGAGTGCCGATTTTTAATTTGTGAATGCTAATCGGCTTGCTTGCGTGTAGATAAGTATCAGTTCTGTGAAATGATGACTTGCTTGCTTTGCATAAGACAGCCCTCTGCTGTATAATTTGCAAGTAAGAGTTAAAGTGAAGTTGAGACACGTCATACCGTGCTGATGTCATAACACCCAGGCACCTGGATTTATGACCCTACCATAATATTAATAGTTCTGACAAACATTCAGGATTTATTTTTAGTGAAGATAGTGAGATTGATTTCCGAAAATAGAGAAAGTCATTTACTGTTTGGTCCCGGAACCAAGACCAGGGTTTATTGCCCGGCGCGGGAGCGGGGGCTATAGATGTTGAGAATTGACAGGAATGGAGATGTGGCTGACATTGAGCCGAAGAGCCTTGGTCATAACAATTTTTCATGACAATTGAAAATGATGAACAGTGCTAAAATTACGTCATGGTTGATGATGAAAACATGGCATAAATATTATGCACACAAAAATATTTTTTTTGTAAGTAAAATGATGATACAGTGTGAGATAGATGTATTTTCAGTGTTTTTATACAAATTTATTATGGATCTATACAAGGTTATATTTCCACGTGTTGAAGTGGGGTCAATTAATTCATGATCTCTCACCCAGATTGGGCGAGAAAGTGCAAGCAGTGCCTGGTTATATCATGCATATTCAGAAATAATTGACAATTTCTTGAAGCTGGCATCAGTACGAATGGTCGAGTCGACTATTTAGGTATTACAGTAAACTTGAACAAGGAGTATAGTGAACTTGAGTTAAGTTTACGATACCACTATTTATACCACAGTGTCAATAAAGTCACATACACTAGATTTTTTTTTATTTGGAAATGTTTTTTGTTTTTATTTGTGTTTGAAAGGTCAGTATGTGATTTTCAGACTTGGGCTCTTCCGATCTTACATTGGTGCCCAGCACCAACCATTTTTTGTACATTGTGATGTGATATGGATGCGTAACTCAATGGAGGAGAAAATGGATGTAAACAATAGGTGGGATTCTAAATTACAAAAAATAAATAAAATTGTGGGATATTTCTTAAGGTGATGAACATTTCTAAGATAATGGAGTGAAGAGATGGCCATGGTTTATATCAATTTAAAAATACATCTATGACTGTTGAAAATTACAAATTTGATAATTATAATGACCATTGTTTAGAAGGATGTCATCACTATGTTCAAGGCTATGAACAAATTTTAGACCTTTTTTTTTTTTGCTTTGTTGTCCTCAGTTAATTACAAGAGAGAATTAATACACGGATTTTGGGTTTCCTACCGGAAATATTGTGTTCCGAAATTCCTATGCATTGTGGTATAGGAATGCACCAACGAAGTAGGAGTAGATAAAATAAATAGCGCATATAGCTTTAGGGGTTTTGTGTCATTACGGTCATCACTCGCCATGACGCTTGCGGTGTAGTGCGCCTCTTTAAATACGCGCCACATTTTGTGGCCCACAAAAAATTAACAGGCAATCAAAAAGAGTACTCGTTTAATGGTAAAATTTATGGACAGCAAGCGGGTTGTTGCACAGTTATGACAGAAACAATTCCCGTTATGACACAAAACACCCTCGTAATAGATATGCGCTAGTTATTGATCTCTCCTACAGAGTTGGTGCATTCCTATCCCACCAATGATAAAGAATTTCGGAAACAAATGATTTTTTTTTGGCCGGGTAGGAAAAAACACAAAATCCGGTATTTACTGCCATTGGTTTCAAGACATGGACGTAGGATATAGATAGCAAGATAATGATAATAAGGGGGTCAGTAAACTGTGGTGCAGTATAGTATTGGGATAGTATTTGGAAATAACAGGAGTATTAAATGAACGTTTTGTTTCTTTTTGTAAGCTCTGATTTGGAGCAAAAATAATAAAACACCATGCTGTTTTAAGGTTCTATATATTAAAAAGGGAGTTACCCGATTGTAGTTTTTTCATCTTGATTGAATGACCTTGACCCCAAAGCCCCCATTATAAAGTTTCGCACCGGTATTTCAATCCGTTTTGATGTGAGAGCTAAAAACATGATTTTGTAAACAAGCCCCATAGAGTACTCGGTAAAATTAATATTGGTCGACCAAATTGGGGAACATTTTCACTCATAACATCTGAACCAAACATCATTTAGCCCTAAGATTTTACAGGGGAAAGGAGAAAAATAGTAGCTTTGACTACTTCCGGTAAAATCTGGGATTCTATGGTCGAGGCTATTAGCGATCGTGCCATGGACCTTTAAACTCAATATTTGCAGTGAACGGTCTCGTGAATATTATTTTGAAGAAAAAATACTAAAATTCACTACACAATGTCGTTATCATGGTTATCTTTAGTAATTATCTACTGTTTTGTGGGCGTAATCAGCCAAGTGGTGACCTTGTTATGAAGCACTTGACCTGAGCAGCACTTAACCAACTTGAGGGCACACACAGGCATTGGTGGTTTCAATTTTCCCAACAGCCACAACAAAGGTTGTAATATGTCAACAAAATGGAACAAATTAAAGAGTTAGATGAGGATGAATTCAATGGTAAGTTGTCGTTTTTATTCTAGGCGATTTTGTTTGTTTTATGTTATGCCCTTTGTCCCATTCCTGATGATCTTGGTATCACAAATTGTAGATTTCTCAATTTCCCAATAGATTGTCGTATGTGGGATAAAATGGCATTCACTGTTTGAAATGAACAAGCTGAAGATGGCTCTTTAGTTGAGTTTTGTTCAACAAAACAGTAATAAACCAAGGAGCCAACAAACTAAAAGAATAAATTAGCCAATTTGATGCAGGGAGTACTAATATACATTAAATAGAAAGCAATTTGAAAGCAAAACAAACTAATAAATATTTCAAAATGGTTAACATTTGATTTTTTAAAATTGAGTAGTGTAGCGGGGGTGGCTATCACAAATATATTACCAATTCAGTAGTGAATTTGTTAAGAGAGAACAATTCATTATTAGAATCGATGTTTATTTCAACTGAAAAATTGTAATCATTGTAGAATCACCATTGTGGAATAATATTTTCATATATTGCCTGCTTTTAAATTCAATTTTACAGAAAAATTGTGAAATTTGAATGTTTTTGCCTACTTTTCTTAATAAAAATTGAACATTTAAAATAAAACATTTTAAAAATCTAACATTTACCTTTGATTTCTTATGCTATATTTTGGTTAGAAATTATGTTTAAAAAAGAGCATTTTGTTGCTAATCAGTTTCAAATTTGAATTAGCCTGCAAATATGCAATTTTAATTTGTGAAGAGCATGCAATGCAAATTTTGTGAAAATAAATGGACTGCAAAATATCCTCCTTGTTCATCAAATTTGACAAGGTGTGGTGGTAAGATTGTACATACTGTACATGTAAATTTGAAAAGCAATCATTATTATTGACACTAGTTTTTCAGGAATACTTTTAAAATGCATCCTAGTGCAGAATACTTTAAATTTTGAATTTTCAACTTGACAGCTGTCTAAAATAGGATTTTCAGTGGGTCGTATTGTGTGAATTTTAGTGAACGAGGCTTTGTGAGTTACTCATGTGTACAATTCATATGAACCAAGGACAGGCATTGTCTGTGAATGGTCTGCTGTTTTGTGCACGTAGTGTAACAGTAATGGAGGATGTGGATGTGAACCTGGATACGTACGTGTATGTACGAAGTGAGAACATGTAATGAGAAATTATTTTGCATGGTCTTTCAAAGGATGGCAGAAAGGTGGGAATTAAATGTATTTATTAATTAGACAAAATAATGGGTCATGTATTACCATTTGGTAGTGTGAGGAGTGAGAATTAAACAGTGCTTTGTTAAATATTGCATACTGTATTGCAGGGCCGGGGTTCTCTCCTGTTATTTCCTAGAAGCCTATATGGAGAGCGGAAAATGTTTTTGAAGCACATTCTTGAGGGCGAAGTACATAATTTTTCAGGTATTATCCTTTCTTTGAGTTGCTCAAGGGCTAATTGTCATTGTTTGATGGGTCTGGTTTGGCTGCTTATTGAGAAACCTTGCAATTGGTTTACACAAAGGAATGCAGAGTGTTTTGTATAGGGGCCTACATTGTGAACAGTTTGTGGGTACAAAGGTAGTGGGAAAATAGTACTGTAATTCCTTTGGATTTGGATGGTCTGTGAAGTAAATATAAGCATACAGAAAAAGTATTTTCAGTCTTCATTCACAAGGTTGCCTAAGAAAGTGCAAAGCTCTGCGAATTGACATAAATACTTTTTTGTGGTATTACTTAGGTTAGCAAACTAACTTGACCTTGCCCAGTGGATGCAGATATGTGGCAGAATCCAAACTTTTTTGTGCATTTGGCTTAAAAAGAGCATTAAAAAAAGTTTAGGGTGTATTTTTGTGCTCAAATGAAGGATAGAAAATGTAGGAACCACTGTTGGTTGACTTTAAATACATGTAGAAATGGAAAAAAAAAAGTGTATTTTGGCCCTTTAACCCTAATCGTCCAAAGTGCATAATTGCACGTCGGACATCAAGAACTTTATTTTACCAGCAGTGCCTTCCATTGTTCTTCGGCCGCTTTCCCCGGAGGAGATCACCAAAACCAATTGCGTTCTTTTGCATTTGAGACGTCCACACACAATAACATATAGTTCCGGTTCGCCATTTTGTCCCCACCCGCTCACCACTTCCACCAATGGGTTTCCCCACGACGGTGAACTGTATGTTTGACCTTTTCCGATTAGCAGATGTGTCAAGGTCAAATTTGCAAACCCGGAAGTAGAACGCGAACATTCGGGTCAGTGCGTTCAATTAACTTTGAGCCACTCTCCTCGCAGAAGGCAGTTTAAAACAATTGCGTTCAATTACACTTGTGATGTCTTCCCCACAGGAGACCTATTGCTGCCTATTGCATTGAAACTAAAAAGCTTTTTCTGCTTAGGGAGAAGAAAACGACTAAAAGGCAATGGAATGAATGCATGTTAAGGCACTGATTGAGGTAATTGCACCTGGGATGTCAGGGGCGTTGCCTCCTATTGCACTTCAGCGTTTTCTACTCGGGCTTAAATAGCCTGTGTAGTAAATCTAATTGGGACCCCTGATTTACTATCAACAATTTCGGGAAATGTTCTAAACTTGAACTGGGGTGTTCCACTTATTGCTCCGATCTAATTTTACACTTCCTGATTTTCTTTGAAATGAGCCTCAAAGATAATGGCAGAGTTGCAAAAATTAGTGACATTTTTATCACCTAGCATGAAAAGCAGAGAGGATATTGCGAGGGTGTGTGTGTGTGGGGTGTGTGTTGTGTGTGGCGCGCATGCCGTTCATTCCAGTTGGTTAGTTTTTTTCATTTTTTTGACGTTCCTTTGAAAGTTAAGTCCGAATTACCAGATTGGGTTTAAGGTCTGAATAGGGTTCATTAAAGCTTATAGATTATAAGCGTTTAAAGCCAGCCGGACGTTTTTTTAAACGGATAGTTAAGTAATATTGAAAAACAGGTTAAATGTTTAAATGAGAAGCTTACTTTCTACCAAAATTCCAAAAATTCAATAAAGAAAGCCACATTTTCAATCCATGTTCCAGAAAAGTTCATTATTTAGATCCCATAATCCCTGGAATTTGTGAGGTTTGATTTTTTTTATCAAATCCAAAATAATTTTTTCACGCCCGGACAGAAATTAAGGGGTAGGGTAGCATTTTTGCATTAATTTTTTCTTCTTAAAGAGATTCTGTTCAAAATTACTGGCCTATGTTTGTATTGGCATTTCTGAACAAAATGACTCAAAAAAGATCTCCTAGGGCATACTTGTGACATTATGGTCATTGTAAGTCCAAAAATGGACAAAAACCTTCAAATTTTGCATACATTTGGTCGCTCCGATGTACAATTCAGAAGCTTCTAACAAAAGCAGGAGGTAGTTATAGTTGGAACAATGTAAACTATTTGATGGTAATATATGTGAATAATGTAACATAAATTAAACAATAAACAACTGGGCTTATTTTTTGTTGTAGGATATGGTCATTCCAAATAGAATGTCAAAATTTTTTGTCACTCAAAAAGGCCCAAAATTTTGGCCAAATTGGCAAAAAAATATGGATTTACATCTCAAAAAGTGTGCAATTTACACCATGTAAGGGCCAAACCAAAATCAGAAACTAATGTAATTGTACTTTAGAAAACAATATAATATACAGCATAATAAGAAAAAAATGTTTTTAGTTGTTTTCACATCTAAATAATTTTTTTCACCACCAGTGTCCGCCAACGCAAGTCAGATCTTGATTGCTGTCATACCTGGATTTTGAATTATAGGAAGATACTACTTGAACTCTTTTAAAAGCGACATAATGGCATAATAAAACGATTCAGACCTAATGAAAAGGACCATTACGGAAATCACTTCCACAAGTTTGAAAACAATGTGGTGTTTACATTCTGTAAAAAGAGGAAAAGTTCCGGGGGGGGGGGTGGCAGTTCGTGGCGAGAATCTTCTGGAAAAATGGAGGATGACATATGCCAGCATGTACCAAACGTGACAAAGCATGGCTGTCATCAGCTTTTCACAGCCATTGCATTGTATATGTGATAATCCTGGCTAACCATCTTTCACTTGCCAGATCAATATCGTACTACCAGCCTAAAGTACAATGTCTGAAGCCTGGTCTGAATGTTTGCATTTGTGTCACAAAAACATGCTAGATACACTGTAATATTGTCAGGGATGTCAACACCTTGGTTTTCTGTTCCAGAAGTTGCACGAACTGCCACCTTTCCCTCTGGAACTTTTCCTGTTTTTCTGTTTTTACAGAATGTTAAAACATACAAATGGTTTTCAAACTTGTTGGAATTGATTTCAGTAAGGGTCCTTTAAAATGTGTCTAAAGGCCATGATGTGCTTTTTTTAAGTTTCCAAAAAATCCAATATCTTCTGATTTCTGTAATTCAATCAAGGGGAAAACTCATCAGGAATCTCGAGTAATTACCAGAAAAGTCCTGTAATATTCCTGGGCTCCTGAAACTCATCTGGGGCTTCAAAAGAAATAAAACCCAGTAACTTTAGGGACAATGCCCTGCTGTATCCATTAGAGGCTCTAAAGTGGGCCTCAAATAAGTCAAAGGTGTTTTTGGTACATGCATTCTTATATCTGGTTCTCAATGTTGGCAAGTATTAGATTGTTTGTATTTTAATTTTAGTGTTGTACTCGATTAATTCTAGCTTCACTTTAGTCGCGTAGATAACTTTGTTCCTACAAATTTGCAGTAACGATTACTCCAGTTGGAGTGATGGAATGGGTGGGTGACAAGATGATGAAGTCTGTACCGATGGGTGGGTGGAGTTGTTTGTTGACAGGGTGGGGTTAGTCAGGTGATTGATGGGCACAGGATCCAATGGGTTGGGTGACACGGTGGTAAGAGTCGGGGGTTTGAATGAGTTGTGATCAGCAGGGGATGGGGTACAATGAACCAAAATTCATGGTTATAGGCCCTATAGGAATGAAATTTGGCATGCCATTTGGTGGTGGAGTTATAGTGTATGTTAAGTGGTTTCACCTCTGATCTCATTTCAACAATTAACACAAACCTCTTGAGTAAGCACGCATCCTGATGCTCTTGTTATAATTCTGAATAGTTGTGTCAGGCTCAAAGTCAGTTTGAATCTGCTCAGTGCTGCACTATGTTGCTATTCTGTAATTGGCCTCCCACTGATAGAGGGCCAGCAGAGGCAAAGGCACGCCCCTCATAGTGCACACTCATTTGCTGAAGCTGATCATGCCCATGATACGTGTCAATCAAATCAAAAGACTTTGTGTTTGCTGCATGTACGCAAGCATAAATTTTGTCTTTTCCCAAATGTCTCTCACTTCCCCCCCCTCCCCTTTTATTGTTGAATAATCTTTGTTGTGATGATTTCACTGAGAATGTAATATTCCGTGCTTTGCTCTGGAGAGTAGCTATTTTTGTGCTTGTGCAAAATGAGTCCAACATTGCATTTCCGTGTAAAAGTTTGAAAGTTATTCATGAGTCGGTTCACTGTTATGTTAACAAGTAATTTTTGTGCTAGAAACAGAAACACCATAAGGATATATGAGTCAACAGTTTTCTTGAGGTTGCAGGTCATTGAATATTTAAACTGGGCTTTTTAAAGCATCCTGAAGTACTTAAGGAAGTTAAAGTAATATTTTGGTGTTGTGTTCACTGTGTTGCCTTATGTAGCCTTAGCTCATTTTATTTCACTCTGCCAAATAGGTTTCTCTTCTTTTACTTGTAAACAAATTTAATCCGTTCTTTGGTGCATTGCTTACAAAATGTTGTGAAATAGTACAAAACAACCACTGGAAATTGCACGATTCTGTGCAAATATAAAACTATGTATAATCTTCCAGAGACCGCAAATGGTTGATGTTTGCTTCTGCTACCATCGATATTCACCATTTCCCGTTCTGCAAATCTGTGTGAACTTGTCATCGGGGGGTATGCTATGTGATTGGAATAATTTAAGGCATCCTTCTTGCCCAAGCCAGGCGCCACGCGATCACGATTTCTGTTTGACTTAATGAAGGACCACAATCTGTTGGAATGGTCTAAAAACCATGACAATATTTTTTTCATGTAGCAGGCTCATGTAAAGCTATACATGAAGCAATCAGCACATCTGCAGAATGTGGCTTGGCGGATCTAATGTTTAATCACATGAAGCCTATTGCAGTACAGTGACAAAATCTACGTGAATTCATAAAAAGTTGGGAAATAATATGGTTCAACGTTTCCTATCAACAAAGTTTTGATGATGGTTTTTCTGAAAGGTGTGGGACTTCATTGGCAACCTCGCCCCAGCTATACAACATCACATTGAGATTTTGGTATTTTCTCATTATCCCAGTGAAAATTTAAAGCGTGGCAGTGCCACGGCATTGGAAGTGGCAATTTTTTCTTCTTGCCCCCTCCCCGTCCACAGAAAAGTATCAGTGATTGGGGGCTAAAAATTGCCAAATTTGGGGAAAAATCAGCGAATGGGGCCCAAAATTGGTGAAAATTTTTGTATTTCCCCTTGCCTTAAATTACAGGAATAGGGACCTCTAGGGTACTGCAGTCATTAGGGACGCACCATTTGAATAAAGGGGGGGGGGTGGAAGTTTTCTATACAAAAAAAAAAAACTCACCCACCGTATGAGCAAAAAAAAAAAACTTTCCCCACTTTCCATTAAAAAAAAAAAAACTTACCTAGCACTTATTACGAAAAACACGTCTCAAGTAGGCAAAAAAAAAAATCCAGCCTATGACTTGAAGAAAAAAAAAAAACTTGCCTCGCAAAAGCCAACGAACAAAAAAAAAAAACTTGCCTCACCTAAAATTCCAAACCCCCCCCCCCCCTTGACGTCTAAGGGTGTGTCCCTTACAAACCACAGACTGATACTGTCAGGTGTGTACTTGTGAAGGTCCATTGCTGAGAAAGCCGTTTCATAGAAATGAGTGGGTATTCTCACTAAAGACTCTGTGACTTTCTCCTCTTGTTTAGGGCAGTTTGAAATCAGAAGTCTTAAGGTCATTAAAGGTGAACGAGAGATTCCACATATCAGGTGTCCCTAAAATTGAAAGTACTGATTTTTGCACTGATGTAAAGCTTGTCATCAAACTATCCCCATCTGAAAGGATTAGCTTAGAAATGTTTCTTGGTTCAAAAATTGTGAATTTCTAATTTCGTATAGGAGCAAATACGAAATTCCAGCCTATGTTTTCTATTGAATAGAGCAAATAAAAATCACAATTTTCTCTCTTTTAAGACATTTCTGTAGCCAAATACAAGGTAAGAAATCTATGAGTTTGTCTAAGCTAATAAAATTACTATATGACACCATATTTGTGGGCCTCAAACTTCTCGTTTGGCACCTTTAAAAGGTCAAATTGTCACATAGCTTCTGCTTCTGTTTGTATGTATAACTGTACACACAGCCTGTAACTGGATTTTCTTGGTAGCAGCGCAAATGTGGCAAGCTAAGAATTAAATTTTAAATGTTGCGCATTGGTCACAATAACTTTGTCAATAGCCTCAGTCATCATCTGGTAAGGAACGGAAAACCGAAAAAGAAAATTAAAGAGCTGCTGTACTGCTGTACTATTATTCCACTCTTATTAAAACCAGTTTTAATTTGAAGGTTTGTTTTCACCAGACGGCTAAGTGTGCCTACACATGTGCCACACACACACACACACACACACACACACACAACACACACACACGCACACACGCACATATCATGGGCGGATCCAGGCTTTGAAAAAAGTCCCAAATTCACCATACAACCGGGGGGGGGGGGCTGAAAGGCTGTACTGGTCCAAAATACTAAATGGGCTGATTTTGGCAAGAAATTTGCAGAATTACCGGTAGGCGTCACCCCCTCCATGATCCGCGCCTGATATGCACACCAACCCCACACCAGAAACTAGTGGTAACTGACAAAACAAAATAGCTTCTGTTGAAATGCATGAACGTGGATGCGCCGCGTGAGTAGACCATCAGGTATTAGCTGGTATTGTCCATCTCAACATAAAAGAAAATTTGTCAGCAACATGCATGTATATTGATACATATATGCCCTTTAACACCATTCTGTACCAGTTTGTAGCTAAAATGCCACCACCTTGCTCTATTCTGCTGCTGCTGCATTAAGTAACTCCCTGAGATTGCTAAGGGTGGCCTTTCTCAAAGTTATGGAGCGCTAAAATGGTTTTTGAAATAGCCCATAGAGCACTCATAAAAGCCTAAATTATAGTAATTCTCTAGCTATTACAGTTAGTGTGACTTTTGTGCAGTTATACTACTTGTGCTGTAATTAAAATTTTGCTGCTAAAAAAAACCTGTAGAGCTGATTTATATGACCAAAAATTTCATTTTAATTCCAAAAATTTGAATTATAAGTGTAATGGATGTGAATCACTTTGTTTTATGGGAGCGCAACTAAAATTCATGATAAATTTCACAAAATCTTTTAAAATTAAATTGTTAGTGTAGGCATTCTTCCATTATGGTGTGTCTAATAAAGATTCAGTGGTAAAGAAGTCAATAGCACCTGCACAGCCACCATACACATTTGCATACTTTTACAGGATTCCCTGTTTTGAAAGAACCTTACAGCCCAGTGGATAGCTAGTAAATTCTCACCAACAACTTGTGATCCCAGAGCAGTTTTCTTCACCCAGTTTTTTTGAAAAAAAATGATTTATGAAACATCAATGCCAGTGAAAACATTGAAAACATACACTTATACCTCACCCTAGTGGTGATGAAAATAATGCCAATGATTGTTCTCTAGTTAAAATGTAGGGTAAAGTCGCCTATTTTCGGTCACTTAAGAAACTAACAGCTCGCCCTGTAACCAAAGAGACTGTAAGAAATTCTAAACATGACATGTACGTCAGTAACCATTCCAAAACTATAAACCCCTGTTTTACAACAAACAGTCCCTTGTTTCTAATCGTAGTGGCGGAAGCAACAATGCGGTATTGGGCATCTCCTATTTTCGGCGCAGTTATCGTATTTCGGTCAGTCAACCGGTTCCTATTTTCGGTCACTTAATAACGTGTTTTGACGGACTTCGTTGATTTTTGGCTCTCAACAAGATCGTAAGCAGGTACAAATGACTAAAATAATATTGTAATCACCAGAATAAACAGTACTTGGTACTTTTTCAATACTCAAAACCAAGTGCAATTTCCTCAAAATATTAAACCATTAACGTACTTTGACCTCACACCACCATTGACCTCACAATGCTCACTATGTTATTCCCATGGTCGATGGGTACATGCCCCCGGTACATGCACAATAATTGTGTTTTACCTTTTCACCTGCTGCACTCATTCGTTATTTGTTTCCTGGCCAGCGGGCAGGCTTTTAAGTTTAAAGATGGAATGGAACAAATGCTTGACTTTAGCGAAGATTTTTTTTGGTCTTTTCGGTACGATGATATAGAAAAACTCTGATATGTTCGATTCAGTAGAGAAATCCACAACATAGCTAGCATGGCCGAGGACAGAAGATGCTGCCGCTGATGTGCATTCCGGTAAAGCGAGGTAAGTCACGGCGATTCCTCAAAATTACTTCCTTTTTAAATCTGGAACAAGAACTGAATTTTGCTTCTGAAAGTATCATGATAGTGATGCATTATTTCAGAAAATAACCTTCAGAAGAGTTTCATTACTACTCTTTAAAAAACTGTTCATTTACTATTTCAACCAACTGCATAATTAGGATAAGCAAACAAAGATATTCAAGTGTTAGAAAAAATAAAACTATTGAAGATGCCCTTTTCCCCCTACTTGTATTGTTGCATACACACTGCCGCGATCTTATCACAAAACTCTCTTACACAATAATAACACTCTGCGATTGATGACAATGGGCTTATCAATGGAAAAGGCCAAAACAAATGCTGGTATCAGTGAAAATCGTCGGGAATGTTAAGTCGGGGTTTTAATCACTGATTTGGCTTCCATTTGTGATGTTTCAACTGGTCACTTTTGAAGAAAAATTCTCAGTCAAAAGGTGGGATTATTATGGATAAATGTCAGACGTTATTGGTCAAATATTTAGGACTTTTCTGGGCAAATTATTTCACACTTTTTTTCGACCTATTTTCTTCTTTATTTTTTTTCAAGTCGCTTGTTTATATTCCAGAAACCGTATTCCATCCGTTTTAGCACTTTAATGATCGAACAAGAAAAAAATTAATACGGCAAAGTCGTACTACTAATTATACATTCCGGCAGGTATGCAATACGCTACTTTTACTTCTACAAAAGTCCCCACATGAAACCCTTGATTTTCCGGTTTTTCTGCATATTTAATCCTTCAAAAAATATAACCTGAAAAATCCATCCTGATTCTTTTTCCGTATAGGGCCCTAGATTTTAAAAACGAATTCCCCGGGAAAGACCGGAAGACTGGGCTGGCATCGCTGTAATAAATCCAAACATTCTTGCTGTTCATTTTTGTATTATCACGAGATGTTTCATAGTGTTTTTTAAAGTATAAGTTTTAAATTAATTTTCCTCTTGCTCTTTGCTCAGGAAAGGGCCAGACTGGAAAAATCATGGTAGCAGATAATGAAATTATAGCATGAAAGATGAGTAGGACACAGGCAAGGTAACCTATAACTTTTTCATTATTTCTTTCCAAGTTGGTTGAGTACCACATAATAGTGAAGTTGTGCTAGTGACTAGTAATAGAAATGGATAGGGTACCTGTACACTTTTTCATTTATTAACTTTCCAATTGTCAACCGTAGATTGCTGGTGATAAGAAATGGAGTAGGTTGTATTCTTTGACTTTGTGTTTTTAAAGAAAGGCCCTTCAGTTAAATTTAAGCTACTGTTTCTTACCCATCTTACCGCACGTCAAAATCGGGAATAAGCAAAATATTGTAATTATTTATTTAATACAGCACTTGGTATTTCTGACCTACATCACACTTTAACCATAAATTTATCAATGTATTGGATATCAAATATAATCTTTATTGTGTTTTTTTTGTATCGTAATCCCTTATCCTTACAGTGAATCTGGATACAGATGTTCCATCGGCATAATTACGTGCGGTGTTGGAAGGCGCCCTTCAACGACTGACACACTGTACTTGCTTTTCTTGGAAGATACTTATATAATATTAGTTATCGGGTGAAGCGGGGCTCTGATACGGGCAATTACCATTCGCGATCATAATGCAGTCTAACACCAGGGTGGATGATCATAGGTGGAAGTCAAAAAAAAAACATCTGCAACCGATACCAACTCATACAGTATCTTGCGGTCGATCACATCGTACCTTGTTGGTAACCGCCTTTTTTGCACCTTCTGGTCAGGTTTACCCTCTCTAAATGGAGTAACCCACCCTCGTCATTCAAGATTTTTCTGAACATTTTTCTATTCTTTCCTGGTTTTTTGCCATAACCTATTTTGGTCACGTGCATGCAATCTGCAACCAGACGCTTTTCTTCTGCCTCAGTCAAAACAGTTGTTGGCTCACTCCCCCGCTGTTCATTTGATGATCTGCATAAGACCTACCAGGTAGCATAGTAGGGGATCAAATTATATCAAAGCACAATGAATAAAATCAGTAAAGTATTTTGGTTTTGCATTTTTTTCTTTGAGGATTTTATTCAGAACGTTCATCTTCATTGTTTTTGTGTTTCAATTGTAATACCAGTTTATGAGGTTGTGGCTTATAACAATATTGTAGAAAATATATGGAGTTTGACTTTTCTTAAAGGATGATCCCATTTTATCATAACAAATATTAATATTTATGCCACCACATAAAGGTGAGGATTGAGTAAGTGTCATTACTTAGCTAAAACTATTTTCTACACTAACTTGTGATTTTTTTTAAATAAAAATGTTTTGGAGAAATGAAATGGCTGTTATATACTCATCCCTTAATCTAGGTAATACGCTCTAACCTCTACCAAGATCGCACCCCATATGTAACTGTGATTGTGAATTTAAACCATTAAATCAAAATCAAATGCTTAATTATATCCAAACAAAAATGTACATTGTGTATGAGCTCACATCTGATAAAATTCACAATCATTATACTATTATATAAATTTATTGTACACATGAATAAAATGTAATGAACAAAGACACATATAATTTTACAAGATTACTTCAATATTTGTAATGTAGAGTAGGCATTGTTTAATTATTACTATTAAAAAGATCGAGACAGTCCATAAATATATCCTTTATACATGTAAAAAGAACAAGTTTAGTATACCAGTATAGCCACAACTTCAACGTTTCCTTAAGTAAAAACTATTAGGCTGCTTCAAATTAATGACAAATACACAACCTATGTTATTTAGTGACTTAATATACTCTAATTTTATCGTGTGGTCGGTCATGGAGAGGAAAGGGATAAAACTATAGCACTATAGTATAACACTATTATTTATCTTCTACCCTTAAAGCTGACTCGGGAGATTTCCTGATGAGGAGGGCGCCCTCATTTCCAAAAATTGTGTTTTTGGGCACGTTGTACATAATGCTTGTCCATATACAATCACTGTTTGAAATGCTAAGCTTAAATCGAATTCCTTCATATGAAATCACAACTTTGTTATAAAATTCCGGCTCCGGAATTTTTGTAATAACAGCAGTAGCCTATGGGCTTACTACTACACATAATGTTTACTGCAATCAAACGAAAAAACCGATTTCGTCTCAAATTTTCGGAATGTGGCATTTTTGTTACTATCTTATTTTCTAGTTAGACTATTTGTCTCATTATTACATACACAAAAAAAATAATATTTCGAAATCTTTGATTCAGACTTTAATGTCCGAATTATAACAGGGATGTTGTAAGAATACAGAAAAAAATCTGAAACTGAATCGATCTTTTGTTTTTTACTACCACATGCTTGACAAAAGTTTTACCTTTTAAAATTACATGTTCTTGACTTTTCATACCTTGTCTGCAGGATTTTTTATCTGTGCCTCATCCCCTCCCACGACCTTCACTGCTGCAAAACCAGTGTATTGTAATTGCGTTTTGTTGTTGTTAAAAGCCATTTCTTCACGAATATTGTTCTATTGTTCATTAAACTTGGTTTAAAAAACCCGCAGCAGATTTATACAGTTTATACAATTTACTTGGTTGTGATTTCTATCAACAAATTATGACGCATAACTTTGGCTTGGTGGCGTACGAGAAGAATATATTCTTTTAATAATCCAATCCATGATGTGATGGCCATTGGAGCGAATGGCTCCGGAACGACGTTGCATAAGGGTATAAATATAAAAGAAAGATTATCAGCATAAATTATGAAATCAAGAAAGATTAGCAGCATAAAGTATGAAATCAATGAATCAGTATTAGTATAACTCAAGAAAACTGTTGTGACGCATGCAACATTCAAGATCATAGAATAAGCAAATTCATTGGTTCCTAGCCGTCCTGATATTTGCACCATGTTATTCACAAATATAAATCATGTGTTATTTTGTTGTCATTAATTCCCATGTATGCAGCCTTCATGGGAATAAGTTTAAGTTTTTCTAGATTTCTTGGGCTAATCTTACTGTTTCAATAACGTCAAAATGTTAGAGCGTATTTTATATTGTACCTGTAAGATTTCATTTGTATGTTTTCCGAGTTTGTGCAATGAATTGCCGAGAATAAAATGAAAGAAATAGAGTACGTCATGGAATTTTAATAGTGGAGTGTTATCCTAATAACACAGACATGGATTTAATTCTCGGACAGATTTGAACATAAACCACAACCCGTCTGTTGCACGGATCAAGTCATGGCACCAAGTCCAACCACTACATTGTTGATACACTCGCCCATGCATGTGTATGGTTTCATCCAAGCAAATAAATACACCTGCCTGTAATCTCTGTAAATATTAACAGCAGTATAACTCATCTTAGCCTTGCTTGGCTTGGACTGCACCCGACCTAAGATAGAAGATTAATGTAACAATAAATTAGAAATTTATTTACAATTTCACATTGTATAAAACATGAACACGGGCATGGAAAGTGAAAAAAATGACATTAATCCAAGTGAGGGTTGAGTGTCTAGCGATAATCTTAATTTTTTTAATGTCGCCTAAGAATAGTTTTTATACTAGTATATTTCACTCGTGTGTACCTTTAACCTGTTTTAATGACCCTTTACCCCAAGCATTGCTTGTGCTCAGGTCCAGCGTCCTTTTGGCCATTTTATTGTTTTTTGTTTTCTAAGACTTTCTAAATGAATTGACCTTTAACGACCCTTTTACACCCTCTGAACTTTGTTTCTCCCATCCATTTCCAACATCATCTCCACAATTCAAAGCAGCAATGAACCGCAATGCTATAGCGCCGGACAGACAGAAAACTGTTTTTTTAGTTAATAA
Organism: Ophioderma brevispina; assembly: GCA_023653785.1. NCBI lineage: Eukaryota > Metazoa > Echinodermata > Ophiuroidea > Amphilepidida > Ophiodermatidae > Ophioderma > Ophioderma brevispina. The sequence continues at coordinate 25,315 of JAMKCH010005136.1, forward strand.
GTTTAAAGAGACATGAGGGATTTCCAGAAAGAAGCGCCCGCAAGTTTTTAATACAGAACCTAGATTTTTTATCATAGTTGGAATCTTACCAATGTATTAGATCACACTAAGTGAAGACGCTCGATACGCCGTCTTTAATGGTAAAAAAGATGATGATTAAGTAGTTCTGTCATCACGATAAAAGTCGCAAGCATGTTTTTCTATGGGGAACGACTTACCATAACAGGCAAGTTCAAAAGCAGGTTTGAGGTTTTCTTTTGGACCTGTTTGTCAATAAAAAACCTTCCAAAACGTTCTCGGTAGGTGGTCTACATACAACCGATCAAGTGCATTGAGAGAAATTCATATCCTAAAAAAATCTCCATCCTGTCACTATTAAAGAAAAATAGGTAGACTTTGTGAATGGAAAATTGGCACATCTTCACAAAGTGAGACTTAAATACTTGGGGAAAATCTGAATTATAACCGCGCATCCTAGGGCCTAAATTGTTGGGTTTGGAATACATATTGGTATTTTACAATCCCCCACTCACTACTTAATCGAATAAAAAAAATATCAACACAGGGTGGGCTCATAAGACATGAATATAATGTAGAAGAGGGCGCTCGACCGAAAATGGAGTATTGGGGAAAAATCGCCGCAAGCCTATTTTTCGACACCCCGTTCCATAGTACATTGTGATTGAGGTTGTATTCACATCATACCATCCATGCATCTGCAATGTATGTGGGTCTACCGATACAAAATTAAACTCAAAAACGGTATGCACATCATCCCCTACCATTACAACTTAAGCACGCTACCTGCGCAATATCGTAATTTTGCTTATAGGGAGCGTTGTCGTTAAGTTGGTATTTATTATTTTGAGATTATCAGACGATTTTTTCACTTACTTCGCCGACAATCGGGCATGATGTACGCAAACGATACGGCGAAAAATCAAACCGATGAAATTTTTTGTGAACTCAGCATTCAGCTGAGAACGGTCGGGGTAATGCCTGAAATTGACCGAAATAGAAGTTACTGCGAAAATATGCGACTTTACCCTACCTTAAATACTAGTTTCACTGCCAATCATAGTTTTGTTTATTTTTTTTTTTCCTGAGTAATTATATACACAAAATTATGGTAAGCTGGGGTCATGCGGTCCAACACACTGGTTGTGCTTAAGTTAGCATCCTTGTACTCCCTTTTGGTTCAGTGACGTTACAATTTCTAAATATCTATTTCACAGACTAGGGGAAGGAAGGCAGTAAATGAGAGGTTCTGGATTGAGGCTATTAATATTTTAGTGGAATACTGTATCAGTAGGGCATTGTTTGTTATCGAACTGAGGGAGCATTACTTGCTCTTGTTGTTGGACTTTGTCATTTTGACAATGCCATTCTCAATTTGATACAAGGGACTATAACCCTGTCAGTGTAAGGTCGAACATATCCCCCTTTTTTTCATTTATCTCTATACCTTTTTTTGGCAGAGATCTAACAAGTTGTGGTGCCAAAATCACTATGCTACTATAGTATATTTAACCCTGCGGTTACATATGGGGATCTTGCCTTCCCTAGTGTTATCTCAATGGTATTTAACTCAAAGGTCATTTTCAATCTTTTGCATTTAACACGCTTATAGCTGTATTTCCAATTAATTGTTGATAACTTTATACAAATAAACTGTCAAGGAGAACAGTCTACAGTACCTCAGCTTCTAACAGTATTGGTAACCCGGTGGGGGTGCAGGGGGCAGGTTGCCACCAGATAACGCCTTGACTGGGGGAAAGTTTGAAAATCGGCGCAAAATCAGCCTTTTTTGCCTTCTCACCAGGAAATCATCTCCAACCTGGAAAATCTACCACAAAACCACCTCCAACCGGGAAAATCGCCTCAAAACCGGAATTTGCCCCCTCTGATCATTGACCCCAGTTGTGCCCCTGGCTTCTAAGTAATCTTCAACCATAGGTTCTAGTTTTTAAAAAATCAAAAATTGTTTTTAGAGCTCGTCTTTTTAAAACATTTATTAGGTCATGCATTGAGAAGCAGCTGGCTGATCTCAGTGACATTAAATTATTATTGAGAGATGTAACAAGTTAAATTGTAATTGTTCTAATGATGCCTGTCCTGTATTCTGATATAATTCATGCGACACACAACTAATTTGAATTCTGGCCACTTTTGGAATGTTCCGCGGAGCTTTCGGAATCTTCTACCCATTTCCCCATTTCCTGTAATTGATTTCTTTGTGGACCGTTTTGTTTGAAATATGTAGGATCATGTGTCTAAATGACTTTACCTATTAATTATAAATCAGCTGTAAACATTGCACAGAGTAAAGTTGTTCCACAGATTCTAATACTGGGTGGGTGTGGCTTCCATTATTATAATTTTATTCCTTTTGTACTCCTTTTAAGAAAACAGATTTGTTTTAAGATATTTTTATTGAAATTTCAGGAATTGTGGCTGTCTTTATCAATACTGCTTGAAATTTCACTTGATTTCTAATATTAGACAGTATGGTATTATTAGGAGTGGGTGGCAGGTTGATGTACGTACATGCTTTTGGTGTGATATCAGATTATATTTAGCTTTATAATTTAAAAAAAATCCATGTGATTCTTATTAATTTTGTAAATTTTTAGACAGCATTTGAAAGTAACAGTTTTGGGTCCATGAAATTTATCAGATATAAATGCTTCAGTATGGGCAAAAACTGATGTTGGAGAAATGTGTTCTAAGAACTACTTTCTATGTGTTCGATCTACCGCTATGTAGTTGTGATATGGTTCCTATCCATCATCAAAGTGTGTTTATTTTGGTCATTATCATGCTAAGTCGGTAGATTGATTTCATTCATGCGGCAATATACGTTTTTTCTGACCCTGCACCCTGTGGCATTAAGTTTATGGCTCTTCTGAATGCAGCATTGTTAACTATCTTGTCTCCTAGGAAACAGATATGTTCATATGCAGAAAACTGTCTGACTGCGTTACTCTCAATCTCTCAGACAATTCAATGTGTACTCTTTACACAGATGGTCAAATTTTTTGTCTGTTGAAGGAGGCATTTGTATTGTATAAAAAACCGATGCTCCCCGTCAACCAAAACCTTGGACTTGAGCAGCTCAAATTGACATTCTAAAAGACATGAAATTACCGGTCTGTGGATGAGTTTGGTCGGCCTAGCGTTACCATCATTTGTGGATGTGTTTACTTAATGCATTTTGATTTTAGCCATGGAGATTTTACACGACATGGTTGGATTCTGCCTATCAAGACTTCAGGATGACGTGAAAGGCATTAAAAATCCAACCTTAGTGACAGTGGTAGGTAAGCCTTTTGAGTACAAATGCAAATGGGCTCATTTCTTCTGTACAAATGTTGTTTGGACTCATTGTGTTGCATGAATTGCTGATTAGATGAAAGGTTGCAGACAATAGCCATAGAGGCATACTTGAAGTTAATGCATGAACTCGTCAGTTTTGATTACATTCAAAACCAGATCGGTGAATTATTAAGTGTAGCTACTGCAGTAAGAGATGGCAGTTGCGATTTGGTGTACCAAGCAGTTAGATCTTTGTGTAATTACACTGGAACTATTTTTAACTGCACTATTGGTGGATTTTAATTGTGATAATATTTTTACAGTCTGCCGTATGGCATAGCTGCTATATGATTGGCATGGTTTAAAGAAAACACTTGTGTGCTGGGCACACGTACAGGGTGATTCAGGGATAAATAGTAATTGCTATGACCCAAGGGAACTTCTCAACTTCTCCATATTGGATATGTCCATGATATGCATTTTTGTTTGTCGTTCTCTCTAGTGTTATTCCAATTAATTGTGTCACTTAATGATTATGGTATTGTGTATAACACTAGTACAACAGTCATACTTAAATTTCGGGCATGTCAGACATCATTATCAATCTTTGCATTTCACATTTACGACTCACCCTCATTTCTAGTATAACAACATTACATAATAATTCGTGGTAGGCATGATTCCGACAGAAATATCTCGCAAAATTCCTGCAAATATTATTTTCATCGAAGAAACAGGAATGCAAGAGTATAAATAACAAGTACAGTAGGTGCATGATAAATATCTGGCGGGGGCCATTAGGGTTTTTGTTTCTAGTGTAATTGACTTCCCCGACCAGCACTGTCGTCGACAAGTCCATGAAGTCTATACAACTTTATACGTTCTTGATTGCTACGGCTTTCAATGCATTATTGGTCCTTTCGTCGTCCCGACCACCAATGTCAAAACGACGTAAGGTTCCCTCTACTAGTATACACTGTAATGTCATTAGTTATCGACTTCAGAATGGCAAAAAAATTAAAGGCACTATCAGTCAGTGATTTGCCAAATCAGAAATCATCAAATCAGCTCTTTGCGCATGTCTAATGGGTAATAGCTCTACTAATTATACTAACATACCTGGCAGTGATAAGACTGAAAGGCACCTAATAGGTCAAAATTAGATATTTTAGTCATTACTGTCCGTACGACACTTACTACGGCACGTAATTGAAAGCAGATTCAGATCTTTGGACACTGCTGTTATTTCCTTTTATGTCATCCTTTGCCTTTGAAAAAAATAACTTATGTCGAATTCTATGGACTTCTTGTTCACTTTCAGACTACTACTTACTACTACTCTCCTGGCCAATTTTAAGCTCCATTGCCGAGCGCTAATAGTCTCGTCCCCCGAAGCCCCAAATTTTACTGGAATGGTCAACATTTTGTATCAGAAGAACGCTCCTATTTTTCCATTACCCTGGAATCTTAGCTTAGAGCCAGAGGATTTTTGGTTTGGAAGTTATGAGCGAAAATGTGTGGCCCCATTTTGTTTGACCAATATTAATTTTACACGAGTACTCTATGCGGCTTATAAAATCACGTATTTAGGCAGCTCCTCTGCATTAAAACTTTTGAAATATTGGCGCTGAACTTTACAGATGGGGATATCTTTGAGTGACGACGTCAATCTATCACATAATGAAAACTTCATATCCTCTAATCGAATTCGGGCCATCCCCCTTTACATATTTCACTCTTTTGGTGAATCACTGATAGTGTCGTTTAATATTCTCAGCTATGTTTCATTTGTAATATTACAACTGAAAGTATAATGAGATGAGCCTATGGTTTGTACTACTGTCTTTATCGTCAAGAGCCGGGCGCTGTCTAGAAACTTACTAAAATATATAACCTGTTTATACTACAAATAGTAAACCTTTACCATTGATCTCCTGCTACCAATTGCTGAACAGCTTGTTAATAAAAAACAAAACAAAACAAACCAACATGTATGACTAAAATGCATTTATCTCTTGAAGGCATTACCAAATTGAACCATCTATTGAAACCTGGATTTTTCTCATGTCGTGTTTGATTCACAAGGATTTTTCAAACCAGTTTTTGTCCAAGTTTGCTCCAAAAATTTGTTTATGTGGTGTGGTGGTACAGGACCTCTCAATGGTTACAGAATCAATCAAAATAGGTGGTTATCGAATGAATCAAAATTGATCAGTTTGCTGGGCCATAGGTAGCTATCCCCCTGTTGCGTTACAGGTGCAGATGGCTTATGAGGATGGCTGCTAAAAGTTGTAGGCCTAAAATACTGCTGCATATTTTCTGTCTAGGTTTTCAAAGAGATGAAAAATCTGTGATATCACTTGTGCTTCTTGACTTCCTCATCTCAGGCCTTGTCCCTTTCAGAAAAGGATCCAAGTGATCATACCAGATTTTCATTACTTTCATACTTAAAATATTACTTGGCTGTGTAATATTATCGTACGATTATGGCATGACTTACTGTCAAATCCTGTGTCTCCTAATTTATCCTACGTTTATTTTCTTGGCCATGTGTGGTCTTTTGCGCTGACAGACAAGCTTAACAACGCGTTGCTGTCAGGAAACTACCTGTTCACTTCCCCCTATCCGCAATGTAATTTGCTCGCTGTTCGCTCCCATAGCTGACCTCTGTTTAGGCCCGTTCTTTGTTGAAGGGAAACAGCCTGTTGAACAGTAACGTGCCAACTTTTGAATGCGGAGCATGGAAGTCTACGCAGTACTGTATACTGTGTTCTTTGGGCAGCTGAAGGGACACTAGAAGGAATATCAAATGGTGGATGCAACTTTGATGCGCTTGTGGATGCGCAGTTGGATTGGACCGCACTGTTTTTACTCCCCACTTGAAATGCTTACTCAGATGTCTCTTTTTTCTCTCCCCCGCCTTCATTTTCCTTCTCTCTTCCTCCAGATACACCACATGAGGAGCAACAATAACTGGTGTCAAGAAGCTACAGCCAGTGCTGTGTTGTCTTTGACTTCACAATGGATCTGTGTCTCGATCTGAAAGGGAAAAGAGATAAAACGGGCTAGTCTCAATGAATTAGTAGTAGACTAGCATTACCAAACACCACGGGGAGGGGGTACTACTTACAGCACGACTATATCCAGAGTCATTCACATGTAAGTAAGAAAGAATTTTTATGGGACCATTTGATCTTATCTGATCCGCGTGAGGCTTAACCTGCTGAAGCAAGGGATGGGGATATACTCTCATTGTTTGTTGTAAATGGTAGCAAAATATAAGATAAAATTGACAGTAGACGGAAGGCATTAAACGTGGTGTAAAACTACACGGTTGCTTCTTTTCCACTGTCTTTTAAATGCATGGAGAATGTAAATTTAAGGCAATCATCGAGGTGTAGCCGTCTTGGTTAGATCGGGTCATGTATATTAGATCTTAGATAATGCATCCGCACTTATGGGGGCTATGTACTTGTCCAGTGTGGCTCAATGTGGTTTTCATGGGTGATTTCAGATTCATGTGAACACCCATGACCACACCCTATCCTGACACTCATGACTGCTGCAGATAAAGCGTCGGTCACTCAGACTATATAACTCTTCGGTCTCAAGTTCAAGGGTGCCATCATGACGCGACTCTGCGTTTGCTCTAGCGTTTCAATTGTGTCGCTTTTTTCTCATGCGTGAATGCTGCAATTCCGTGGTCAGCGGCTGGCGCATGTGTTTTCTAAGGCGCACGTCTAATGCGTGGCAGTGACATCACCCTCAAATTTCAGATCGAACAGAGTATAAGGCCCTTTCCAAAACAGTTTTAACAACTGTTTAGTTAAATGTTTATCTTTGAAGTTATGTAGGTAGATAAGGACCTGATATTTTGCAACTATCTAGAGAAGCATTAAAGGACAGTGTCGGATAAGGAGAGGAGGTCCTCTTTAATCATAATGGTTATATTTTCGCCATCAATTTTGAGTTAGTGTTTGACAACTACTTTAGCATGTACGCAGGTGTTTTTTATCACCAAATCACTTGTATCAAGAAAAATGAGAAAAGTCTGAAAACTTCAGGGGCATGCTCTCTGGAAAAAGCAAAGCTAAGAGCATGCCTCCACTTTCGCTTACGCATTGATTACTTATATGAAAAACAGGAAGATGTTGCATCGCTGCCCTTTGTCATGGAGCTTGTAAAGCGCCTATAATAGACCTTTTTGACTTCATAAGCTACAAGAGCTACAATGAGGTCAGCCCTTCTAAACAATACGCCAATACCTATTCGCTTCTGCTGCTAAGATTTGGATGTAATATAACCGCTTCCACCAGAGCAGACTCTGGAATCAAACACAATGGCCGCATTGACCGAGCTATTTATATCTGAGCAATTAGTTTAAACTAGCACTATGAGCAATGTAAAATTACAATTCCCTGGCGCAGTTCCATAGTTCTTCATTCACGCATTGTATTGAGCAAATGCTCCCCTGTATTTAGTATATTTATGATACCCAGGACGTGAATAGTCGGCTGTTTTTAACATGTGGTCTCATCCAAGGCTACTGAACAGAGCCCTTTGTAGATTAGCATGCCTTACCATAAGTGATATGGTATGAGTTTGTATATAAAAAGTTCGTTGTTTTTTTGGCAATTCCATTTAGTGTTCTGGCCCCCCATAAAACAAAATGCAAAAGAGGTCTGTTCCATTCCACCCCAAGACGCAGAACGCCACCACATATATGTTGCTAATAATAAGCGCAAATCCTTGCAACGCGGCATTGGGGTTCTTGGGGTGGAAGGCTTCAAATATGGAAAATTTAATTGCCCCCCAAAAACCTGTCCATTGAAGCCTGGTATTATAAATTTACATAAAACCGACTTTTGGGGAAATAATTATGTAAAGTGGGGATTTTTGAAACCAGCCAAGGTAAACTTCGAGCATGGCGCTTATTATGCAAAACGTTTTCAAGTCATCCGTTCTCATGAACTATAGAGGGGCGTCATTCATCTCCTTTCCGGCGATGGCCTTGTCATAATCCCAAAGAATAATTTCTCAATAACATGACTGTTTTCATCATTTTAACATGAAATGTTATTCTGTCTCCGACGTCTCCGCCTCACGACTACAAGATAAACTTGTTTAAACAATTGTTTAGTTAACGATTGTTAGGCATCTTTTTTTTGAATATGGACCTTAATGGCCCTGCATTCAATAGATCTTTTTTTTTAAAAAACCGATATTTTAATGAATTAAAATTAATTGCCACAATTTATGTTTGTAAGGTTTCAGGGTACCACTTTTTGTGGATCCCAGGTGAGTGCTGCCTTCATATTGCACTTTAGGAGACTAAGCTGTATCATTTAGTCAAAATGTTGGGCATTGTCTTGCACAAATTTTAAAGACGTCGAGTTCTGTCCCTCTTTTGAAGACAGGAATGGAGTCCTGCAGTGAGCTGTGTGTGTAGTCCTCATGCTTTAGTGAATTCTTGCTCCTAAGGTTTGCAAAATTTCAAGAGATCCCACCACTTATCCCCTACATTGTACCTCTTGGCTTGGCTTCACAATGTGCAAGCTACCCATTTGATCTCAATCAAAATTCTGTAGGCATAAATAAAACTTAACTGTAAAGTTTTGTAGCAACATGTCATGTTCAGTTTATATATCTGCCTTGCCCTTGAAGTCAGTAATATTTTCCCTTTACACAATGTTTTGGACCTGTAAATTTTGCTGAAAAACACACAATTGCAATAGAGCATGCACAAAAATACAAACACTATCAATTACAATCATTCTTAAGGCATAGCTTAATTCTGGAGAGGATTATCAGCTTTTAATTTTCTTCAGCTTTTTGTATTTCATATAAAAAAAAAAAAATCTTCAAAATAGTTCCAATATTTTGCAAAATCATCAGTTAGATCAATCTGGTTCCTGATGGGTTTTAGTTTGATGGTTTCTTGTTTGAAAATCATATTTTGGGACATCAGTCCTGGGGTCAAGGGCAGCAATGTGACCTTGAAGGACATAAGCCATGTCATAAGAAGATGTTTATAACTGGCCGACTCCCAATGATGTATTATGGCAATTGGTTCGATTATTCTTACTATTTTGAAGTTTTTCTTAATTATGTTTTAATTTTGATATTTGATACATGATGCATGAAGAAGAAGAAATACTATGTATGCCTATATGATGTGAAAAATGGCAGTTATGGGGGGTTCCAATTTGGAAGTGATGGCACATGTTTGTGTGTAGATCTGGAATTTTTGTTTAGTTAAGTTTAAGATGCATTATTCCAACCCCTCAATTTCAAGGAATAATTTAAGTTTAAAAAGGTAAGACTATTCATATGGCCAGTATGGTATTGTGCTTGGGGTAATATAATAATCAATTGACTTGATTTGATATGTTGAATATAATGCAGTCAGTGTCTTTGATACATTCTTGTGCTAGATTTACGACACTATCAGTGATTTGCTAAATCAGCAATCGAAAAATCATCAGAATCAGATTTTAGCATGTACTTAACAAGTACAGTATCCTAACATACCCTGCAAATGTAAGACCAGAAGCAAAAAAATGCTCACCTAATAAGGACAGAATCGAAATTTTAGTTAAATTACTTTCCGAACGGACACTTACTACAAAACCTAATTGAATGGGAGAATCGTATCTTGGAACACTGGCCGTTTTCTTCCCCTTATCTCTTTCTTTTACAATTCTATGCAGCTGGAAAAGGTAACTTTCTGAAGAATTCTAGCAGACTTATTCCTTCACGTGAATGCTATTCCTGACAAATTCAAATATTTTTCAAATCACTGATAGTGTCTTTAGTAGGTCATGTTCCCTTAACATTCTACTTAGTCCCCTTAACATTCCTAGTAGTTCCCTTAACTGTGAAGGAAATAATTCAGAGAATGATCAGTGTATTTGGTTGATGGTAAGGCAGTATCTTTGTGATAGTGTTGAGGTTGACTGTGAAGGTTTGACCCAACCTCAAATGAAACAAACAATGAGTTCATGTGAGGTTTTCAAGGTCCTGGTAGTGGTGAAGGTTCTCTTGCCTCTGGTGGCTAAGGGTCCCCATTCGAACCTGGTGACTGGTGAACGCAATGACTTGCTGGATTG